>CAUYQV010167715.1:0-20780 GCA_963574575.1 Galagoides demidoff | reverse complement strand
TAGCAACCTCCAACTCCTGGGCTCAAGTGAGTCTCCTGCCTCCGCCTCCCAAGTAGCTGGGACCACAGGCGCCCGCCACAATGCCCAGCCATTTTTTGGTTGCAGCCATCATTGTTGTTTGGCGGGCCCGGGCTGGGGATTCAAACTCACCACCTTAGGTTTATGTGGCTGGCGCCTTAGCCGATTGAGCCACAGGCGCCAAGCCTCTTTGGTCTCTTTGTTATCCTGCTCACTCTACCTAGCAAAATCCCTGGCACATATACTCTTATATAAATATTTCCTATTGGTGGAATAAACAGTTCCTCTATTCAAAACAGGAAGTCCCTTCCCTCCGCTCTGCTTTCCTTCAGACAGTTTCCCTTCTCTCTTGTTCCTCTCCCTGCCAACATTTGTGACAGAGGAGGCTGTATTCACTGCCGTTATTTCAGTGCAGAGGAGGCTGTATTCACTGCCATTATTTCAGTGCAGAGGAGGCTGTATGCACTGCCGTTATTTCAGTGCCACCCACTCGCTCTTTCCTCTTGTTTGAAATCAGCCTGCCACCCCCACTATTCAGCTGAAATCACTCTCTCTTATATACCACCAGTGACCGCTTAGTTAGCAGGTTCATTGAAAGCCAAAGTTCTTCTTAGCTCTGAAATTCTATGATTTTTATCTTTGTGCCCTTGTTTTCACACTTTCAAGTTCTCTATATTCCTTAGGCAAATCCGACCGGGCCGGCCTTTCACTGCTCCCTTCCCTTCTAATGTGTCTGTGCTGTCACCACTCCCTCTGGCTGGCCGGGTCCTTTCCCAACTCCATGTGTAAAAATCCTTACTTTTGGACTCTCTTCTCGGGCCACTTTCTCAGCCATGCCCAGAGTAATTGTCCCTCCTAATGGGTACTGGCCACCTTTTGTGGTTCAGCCATGCTGCACAAGTCTCATTTGATCACTGCAATTTTCTCCCCGCTCCTTCCTTCACCCCACTGGCTTAACCTCTGCACGTAGCCCAGTTCTGGCTTCCTCTTATCAGCTTTGGCTCTGCTGCATCTTATCCAAAGGTCCATTACGCCTGGACAGTGCCCAGCTGGTACCTCAATTCCAGCATCTTTATCCAAGGCTTCAAAACTCTTCACTAAAATGTCCCAGATAATGTAAGTTCTCTCATCTGTGAAGCACTGTTCGGGGCAAACTTAAGCCAAGGTAACTGAGGTCATATATGGACGAGATTAAGGGGCTTGAATTTTTAATATTAATTGTTAATATTAATTAACCTTTACAAGTTAGTATAAAATTGGCAAAGAAGCTAAATTGTACTTCAGAGGGCTTCAACTGTGATTGTATTGTATTAAAAACCTAAAATAATGGCTATAGCACATTTATCCATTTAACAATAAATTAAGTCAAGTTCCACATGTATCTGAGTGCATTTATGTCTACTCGAGTCCAATAGTCTACACCTGGGGCAGAAATCAGACTCATTCATGGAAACTTTTTTTAAGTTCATACCTCTGGGTACCAATGGCAGAGATTCTAGTTTGATAGATCTGGAAACAACCTGGGCATCTGTCCTTCAACCCTGGCACAGTGATTAGGATTGCTCTGGGAGCTGTGTGGTGCACGCACAGCCGCGTCCCTCTAGGAAGCGTCCGGAGCCCGTTTGGGCAGCAGATGCTCCTCTCCTCCATCAAGAGCTTCACCCAGTTTTAGCATCAGGGCAGCCAGGTTAGGATCTTAGCTTTGTAACTTACTAGATGGTTGACTACCAGCAAATTACTTACCTCTCTACAGTGTACCCACCTGTAAAATAGGATAAGGACTGTACTCACTGTAGAATAAGAGAGAATGGGATTGGCTCTACCAGCATGTGGCATGATACCTTGCAAGCAGTAAATGCCACCTATCATAATAGCCATGACTACCTAAGTCCCTCTCTCCAGATCCCTACTTGGCTACCTTCAAGGCCAATTTACAGTAGCCCTGAAGAAAATATTAGCACAAGGTAGTTGATCTCTTTCCTGGTATATTTGTAAAGATCAGTATCTCAGCAACAAATACTTCTCTTGCATTTTTTATTCTCTGCAATTATTGGAATAAACTTTAGCATATATGATTATGATAGCATATATAAAATATATGCGTGGCTCTAGTACACACATATATAATTATAATGGCATATATATGTGATCTCTAGTACATCAAGTGATCATATAAAAGGTCTTGACCCTTTCTGACTTTTAAACCAAAAATTTGTAGAGGCTTTTGTTAACATAGACAAAAACAAAGCACTGTCTCAGTGTTTGACATGTTAGTTTCTGGCCCAAGTAATATATGCACGTACATAGAAGCCCACGCCAAAATGTGTCCTTGGAGGGTGGATTTAGTTTAAAAATAGATTCTTCAAATCATGCTTGTTTTATCAGAGTACCTTTTGTTTTCCTTTGCAATACTTAAAATTATAATTAAATTATTTTTACTATAACCATCTCAGTGTCTGTTTCATCAGAAAATATCTCAAAGTAAGACTCTAGGAAGACAGGAATTATGTCTGTCTTGTTCACTGTTGAATTCTCTGAGCCCAGCACTGTGCCTACCACATAGTGAGTGCCAAGTAAGTATTTCTTGAGTAAGAGGAAGAAAGGAGGATGGAAGCAAGGGCGGGATGAATCTATGTACAGTCCAGATTTATCACAGAACCAGGAGCAGTGCACAGAATAAACTTTGATTATTAAACTTGAGAGCAAATGTAGTATATAAAAAGTTAAGACATCTCAACCCACCAAAGTTTACGATCTAGCTAGGGTTATCTAATAAATTCAGAAATATACAACATGCCACATACTTAATAAGTGTGTAGGAATGACTGTCCTAGGGGTTGACATAAATAGAGGAGGCATTAGACCAGAGATTAATCCAGAAGGTGGATTGAAAGAGACTAAAAAAAGAACTGATTTCAGAAAAAGCAGAGGCTCGGTGCCTGTGGCTCAAGTGGCTAAGGCACCAGCCACATACACCTGAGCTGGCAGGTTCGAATCCAACCTGGCCCGCCAAACAACAATGACAGCTGCAACCAAAAATAGCCAGGCGTTGTGGCGGGCACCTGTAGTCCCAGCTATTTGGGAGGCAGAGGCAGGAGAATTGCTTGAGCCCAGCAGTTGGAAGTTGCTGTGAGCTGTGATGCCATGGCATTCTACCCAGGGTGACAGCTTGAGGCTCTGTCTCAAAAAAAAAGAAAAAGAAAAAGCAGAAATACATCTCATGAGCTATAATTACAGCCCTGGAGTGGGCAGGGGGCAAGCAGTCCTCACTCTGAACTGAAGTGAGTTTCTGCAGTGTGGAAGGTGGGAAAGTATGTCTGTTGTTTGGATAAGTACATTGAATAGCGTAGTTATTTTTATTTATTTCAGTAGTGATATTTAATTCGAAAAGTTTTCAAGCATTAAAGGTTGACATGAGATTTTTATGTTCAGAAAACAGGGGTGTAGGTTAGAAAACAAGTTTTCTATGCAGACTTGGAGCTTGATGTTTGAGTGCACCAACTCTTACTGGGAGTAACCTCAGAAGCAAACCTGTGGGGAGATCAAGGCATGAAGAAGGCAGGATGAAGCTAAACCACCAAGATAAGGTTGCAACAAAGCCTCTGCCAACCCTACTGGGAGGTCTGGCCAAGGGTGGCCCTTCACAAGTGTAGTTCAAACCCTCATGCTGGCCAGTTATTGGATTCCGCTCCCCAGAGTGTGACCGTGGGCAAGGAAGGACTCTCCGGTCTCTCAGCAAGTGACTCAGCTGGAGCTGGCGCTGTAGGAATGAGATTCCGTCCCCAAGGGGAAGCACACGCTAACGTCTCCCACAACTGGTCTGGAGAGGGAGGGAACAGGCAGGGCCACCAGAGTTCTGAGGGAGGTCATCAAAGTGGGCTTACCACAGTGAGGCCGTGCTGTTCTGAGAGTCCACCCGTGTGGGATCCCAAAGACTGTTTCAGACTGTGATCTCCCCTTCCTCCTCCATCTTCTTCTTCTTCTGTTTCACAGGCTTCTTCACTTTCTAGTCTACTCTTTTCCCATCTTTATTGTATATACCACATATATATTTGTGTGGTTCTGCTGCCCCAAAGAATGTTTGTACTGCTTGGCATTCCTCCTCCTGGCTTTTAAATAAAGCTCCATGTCCTAGTCCTCAGGCCCCTCGGGGAGTCCCAGAACAGCCTCAGAGCAGGACCAGAGTGACTCACCTCCATCTCACATCCAGCTGCACAAACTTCCTGTCCTCCTGCATTTACATTCTCTTTGTCCATCAGGTAAATTCCTGCAAGTTAACACCTGGCGAAGGTCTATTTCTCCATTTCTCTATTAGAAACTTACCTCAGGACTTCCTTTTCAGGTAACATAAACTGATTAACTGGAAGTGAGAAAACAAGCGATCCTCTGGTATAGAAGTTATCAAATGCCTGCTTCCAAACCATTCAAAAAAATCTATGTAATAAAAATAACTCAGTGAAACAACAGCAGCAGTGATGCTTTGTTGGTCTTCAACTATGAACTCTTAAAAGGCAGCACCTGTTCTGTGCACCATTCCAATGCCCAATGTCTAGCACACTGTTGGAACTCAATAGAATGAGATAATTTTTTATCCAGCACTGCACCTGGGAAGACTGGCAGGCTGCCACCAACTAGATGGCTGGTGAACCTCAGTGATTCCTGTGCCTTTATGTAGAAGTAAAGTCATGAATTACCACATCCAGACAGATTGCTATAAGGATTATCCATTGAATAGAACAGTTTTTTGTTTGTATTTTTTAAATATACTGGTATAATCCTTTTTTATGAATCAAGAGGAGAATTGAAGGAGCAAGGAGGATTATGAAATTATGTTACTTCTGTATCATCAACCCAGAAAGAGCTTAACATTCCATCATTTCTTTATAGCAAAGTTTTTTTTTTAATTGAATAGAGTTCAAAAATTGTAAGTGCTCTTACTAACTTTGTAGTAATTCAGGACTTTTGCTTAGTAAAATGTTAGGCAGGGTGGAATTGAGGATATACTGTAGAGCCATCTTGCAGTGACTCTTTTAAATCGAGTGGGAAGAAGATAAAGAAATGGAAAGTAAATATAGCAAATTAGATTAAAATCACTTACTTATATGGGGGATAAAAAGAAAAATGCAAAAAGGATTTACTCTATCTATGATTCTTCATGAACATGCTATTCTGCAGTTGGATTCCCTGCCAAAAAATCAAAATGGATTTTACATGGGACTAGTAATTTCTTTGGTCTCCCCTGGCCTTTTATAAGTAGTATCTAAGGAAAGATCTGGCAAATTATAAGGTAATGAAAAGTAAAAGGCTTTCTTCAGTATCTAAGGTCTGGTTACCGTATTCAGGTTTTCCAAATTTAAGGAAACTGAGGAGACAGGAATATGACCAGGGCTCCTAGAGACGTGTCTTCCTTGGAAAAATAAGGAGAATGCAACTGACTGGAGAGGAGCAGTGGATCAGGACTGATATGGAATCGCCGAGGTGGCGTTTAAGGTAGACTCCGAATGCTTGGGGAATGAGGAGGCCAAGGACAGTAATTACTAGGAACAGGATTTATTTTTTTTAAACAAAAATATCCGCCATTTATGATGTACCAGACTTCCTGTATGTTAACTTATATGTTCCTGACATCAAACCAGTAAGGTTTGTTTCTATTCCATAAATAAAGAAATCAGAGAAGTTAAGGAATTTTCCAAGGTCACAAACCCAATAAATAGTGGAGAGGAGGGATTTGAAAAGAGATCTGTCTGCTTCCAAAGCCTGTGCTTTCCCCAGGACTCCAAGAGAATTTCCAAATGTGAACTTTGCCTTCATATTAGCTGTAATGCCATTTTCATCTGCTTTCCCGAAGGTTGAAGGTTTAAAGTTACTTCAAAAAGGAGTGAGAATTGTTCAAGATTTCATTGGTGGGGAAAGACTCTGGAGTGAATTTGGCCTGAAGAACTGAGAGTATAATAAATGCTGGGAACGCAGTACTGAAAGTACTAGACACCCCATTTGTTGTCGTTTTTAACATCTGCATTAGGAATGGCTAATTATCATTTCACGTGTGTCTCTGGTTATCATGATTTTTCTCGAGGGAATTATAGTGGTGGTTTTGTGTGTTTGGCAGCAAATAGTGTTTGCTAAGGAGAGTGTTAACTGCACATAGCTTCAGTGATGGGTCATTTTGGTGGGGATCAAAGTTAATATCGTCAGTGGACAAATCATGCCAGTTTGTCAGGTTTCATGAAAGTGACATGATCAGTAATTTTACTTGCCATAATTCTAGAGATTGTGCCCAGAAACTACGTGTTCTCTTTATGTAATTTCTACATAAATGCGGTACGTTCTAGAGATGAGTGTGTTTTAACTTCATGAAAATCCAAAGTATTTTATTGTTTAAACTTGTGATGCACACTCCATTAAAGAATTTCACAGAGCTATCTCTGAATTCTTATTAATTTTTACAGTATTTCAAAAAAACTGAAAGTCATGCTTTTTAAAATATCACATAAACCAATGAAAATTATGTCTGTCTCATATGTGATAAGCAGATCTGTTTTCACTAACCATTATGAACATTTAAAATGGCATTTGAATATTTTTAACATGTTAGCTTTCGTCTGCTTCCATCTGTTTTTAAGTCTTGATTGCCAGAAGCTGTGCTGTAAGTGGTAAACTGGGAAGTGGACAGTGAGTGCCCAGACAGGTGTATGTAGTTTGTGCGAGACTACTTGGGCACTTGGAAAAATAAAATAAAATGTGTCTGTTTTAATAGTAACAGTTGTAAAGTTGTCAGTCTCTCGGGCTCCTGTTTGAACTGATTACACTTGATAAAAAAATAACAAGCTATGAGAAATAGAGGGGCAAGGTTTCAGTAATTCACTGAAGAATGTCTCTACTCAAAGCTTTGTGGCAAAAAAAAAAAAAAATGTCTTGTTTGGGGCACAATTGCAGAGTTGAAATAACAGCCCATGAATACCCCAGAGAAATGACTATGTACCCAAGGTGAATGCTAAAGCCTTCCCTCTTGAATGAGCCTTTTAATCGAGGCATTATCTAGCCTCTGAAAAAGTCTTCAGAGGTCCTACCTAAAGATTAATGGGAAAAGCTGAAACTCTGAGTTGGCCTATTTGCAGAAACAATTTTAAAGATTTACTGATGGTTGACAAATGCCATTTAAGCTTTCAAAGCCAGCCATATGCTTTTGAAAAGGATTTAAAGGAAATCCTCCCACTCCAGGAGGCGATTGAAGGATCTCTGTGGTAGCCTCTGTTTCTTAGGTGTAGGGACGTGTCAGGTTTTCACTTTCTTGCCTTCCCCCCCACACACAATTTTGCTGAATTCCTAAAATGAGGGTGCAGAAAAAGAGGACAGTAAGACTTCTTCTGATATATTTCCATGCTCAGAAGTACTCAAATACTTTTGTTGTTAGTGAGTTCTTGCCAGACAACTGTGTGTGTAGAGAATCTCTCTCCACTCCCTTTCTTTTAACAGAGGAGCTGTAAGTAGCCCCCATACTGAACATGTAATGCCACGTTGTTCAAATAAAGAACCAGCGCTTTTTAAAGGTGTTTATATGTTTTAATTTTTACATTTTAGTTTAGTTCTAGTTTACATTTGGCTTTAATGTACAGATTATTTTAGACTTCCAGAGTGACGTGAATACTGTTTTATTTCACATTTATTCTTCTGCACATCTCGCCATTGGTTTTCAGACAGGTTAAAGTTTATTCAGCCTAAAAAATAACCCATTTCCAGAGAGATTATACTCACAACGTTTCTTCTTAGGGTAAAATTCTGAATGCAGTTTTAAAATACCACCCCATTATAAGGTGAATCAGAATGGCCCCCACTCCAAACCTAGTCATTGCCTCCTCCTACTGAGCTCAGTGAAATCTCAAGTGATCTCACAGACAGGACTCCCCCTGCCTGATCCTCACAGGGCAGGAGACGGGCCCTGGGGCAGCCGGTGGCCTGTGACTCTGTGGCCCCCCTGGCTCTGCACCGAGCGCTGGGAGTGGGAGTCAGACAGTGGGGGTGGGGGGTTGGGAGCAGCACTTCTGGCCTTGTTTGCCCATTTCCCAGGCTGCTGACAGTGATCTGACAGAAAGCGACACGGACACAAAGAAGCCAAGAGGGGCAGGAGATGAGGGTGAGGCCAAAGCAGAAAAACTGAGAAAACCCAGTGAAGTGGAAGCTGAAAGGATAAACACATGAAGGCTCAGAGCCCCTTCTTGGCCACTGCAGCGGCCACACCTCCCCTGGAAGAAACGCTGCCACTCACCCCCTCTGGTGACTGTTAAAGGTTCAGTGCGGTGAAGGCCAGGTGGGTTTTCATGCAAGGACCTCACAACAGCTAGAAATCCTAGTGGTCAGCATCCTGCCCTTTCTCCTAAAAGCTGGAACCTGGTATTGCATGTGCCTCACACCTATAATCCTAGCACTCTGGGAGGTAGAGGCAGGTGGATCCCTTGAGATTAGGAGTTTGAGACTAGCCTAAGCAAGAAAAACTCCATCTCTACTGAAGATAGAAAACCTAACCAGGCTGTGGCAGGTGCCTACAATCCCAGCTATTGGGGAGGCAGAGGCAGGAGGATCCCTTGAGCCCAAGAGTTTGAGGTTGCTGTGAGGCAGGACCCCTTAGCACCCTACCCAGAGCCCAGGGCAACAGAGTGAGACTCTATCTCAAAAAAAAAAAAAAAAGCTGTAACCTAATAAAGGCTCACCTCTAACAGAGTATCATCACACAGCACACACACTAACTAGCACACACAGCCCCCTTGGTCCTCTTTTCTCACTTGGATTATTGGAGTCACCCGCTATGGGCTGACTGCCCTCCAGTCCATGCTCCAACCACCACCAGGCCATATTTCTATCTCTGCTAAAAAACCTGCAATGACCTAGAGTACCACCAGCAGTGTCCAGCTTGATCTTAGTTAGTACTGAGTCATGAAATCTAAAACATTTCATCACACAGAGGGAAAGTTACTCCCTTTCAGAGTTCCTTCTCGGCCCTCTGGCTTCATTGATGAGAAGTCTTCATGTAGGCTGGCTGGTCTCCATTGTCTTACTCTACTGAGCTTCCTTTTTGTCAATAGGAGACCAGGCTTCAGGCTCAGTTTGACCTGGCAAATCTAACTAAAAATCTAACTAGAATTTAATAACATTGTTTGGTTTTTCATTGGCTACAATTGAACAGTTTCTTTTATTGCAGGTGTGACTGGTTTTCTAATTAAAGGTAGTTGATAGAAATTTTCCATTTTTATTAAACTTAGTAACTTGAGTCAATTAATATACATTCATAGATCTGTGAGTACATTGACAATGCGAACACACACATTTTTATGTATGTAGATGTTACATATAAATATATATTTTTCAACACAATAGTTGATTATTGCCTTATACACCCAAATAATGAGTATGGAAAACACCAAGCTGTGAGATAAAATCCAAACACAGCCTGTAAATCCCACTGTGATCTTACTCCCGCCCCAACCTCCAGCAGGGGCGGCTTTCTCCACTGCCTCCTATACACCTCGTAACAAACTAGTACTAACCACGTGCACGCCCCGGCTCATGCTGGGCTCCCTGACAGAGCAGCACTGCCCTGCAGCTAAGATGGTCTGCTGCTCCTCATTTTATCCCACTCATGCTCCCTTAGCTGAAGCAGGGTCCCATCCACTGAGCTCCCAGAGTAGACACGTTTTTAGTAACCATTTGTTCATCTCCCCTACTATTCTGTAAACCACATGAGGTCAGGAATTTCATTCAAGTCCCCGACACATTTGTCTAGTATAGAGGGTGTTTCAGTAAATGTCTGATGCATTGACAAATTATTTTTATCTGGAAGGCAAATGATCAGAGCTACTTAATAACCAAAACTTTAATAACAGTACACTAAATGACTTATCTATAATAAAGTCAACCATAATGAGTAAGAATGAGGGCTCTGTCAAAAAGTGGAACAACCCAAATACCCACCAACTGCGAAGTGGATAAATGCGATGTAGTTTATCTACATGATGGAATATTCAGCAATAAAAAGGAAGTAAGTACTGACACACAGTACAACATGAATGAACCATTCAGAGAAAAAATGTCCAGAATAGGCAAGTCTCTAGAAACAGAAATTAGATTAGTGGCTGCCCGGGACTCAGGCAGTAGAGAGGTATTGGTTTGTGAGGTTTCTTTCTGATTGATGAAAATTTTCTAAAATTAGAAAATTTTGGTGATGGTTTTTTGAACAACTCTGTGGGTATGCTAAAAAAATCATTGAATTGTATACTTTAAATACGTGAATTGTATGGTAGGTGAATTGTATCTCAATAAAGCTGTTCTTCATATCTATGAGCAAAGGCTTTCGATAGGATTTTTTCAGTCCCCCACAATTAAGCAGCTAATAATCATGGGCAAGATGTTTAGCTTCTCTGTGTCTCAGGTTCCCTTCTGTGAAATAGGAGCAATAATCATGCCCACCCCAAAGGCCAAATGCCTAGAACCCTGCCTGAGAAATAGTAGCACTCAGTGAACATTAGCTACGATTATTACTAAAAGATCATGAGAAGAAAATACATTCTGATATGCTTGTAATACTGCGTTTTTGTTCTTTCAAAAATAGTGATATGTGTATGCCTGCAGCTTATGTAACTAACGTTCTTGGTTAATAAGTCATCCTGTGTACACTGTATACAATTTATAATAAAGTGCATGCATGTGCTCACATTGTGAGGCCACTGAATCCTCAGAACAACTGCATGAGACAACTATTATTATCTCCATTTTATACACAAGGAAACTAAATCACAAGGTAACTCAATCCAGTTGCCAGGTCCCAAATGTGACAGAACAGAAGCCATCTGAACCCCAGGTCAGTGCAGTTTTCTTTTCTTTTCTTTTTTTGGCAGTTTTTGGCCGGGGCTGGGTTTGAACCCACCACCTCCAGCATATGGGGCCGGCGCCTTACTCCTTTGAGCCACAGGTGCTGCCTCAGTGCACTTTCTAGGACTCTAAGCTCTCCCCTGTGCTAGTTATCCACATATACTGGGTAGTCACCCCTGGAGAGAAATGCCTCAGGGGCTGTGACAGACTCCACAGTTCCCTCCTTAACCACACACAGGTCCTCTTACCTTGTCTGAGATTTTACAAGAAGAAATATTCCTTTGAAATGGAAAATGGGCAGAGCCTTTATCTTGAGAATGTTGCTAAACAAAAATCATGTTGGAAGTTCTGTGCCACAAGAGCGCAATCCATCTTTCAACACCAGCGTTGTAACACTATCAAGAATACCAGAGCGAGAGCATCTGACTTCAATCATTGTAGTCAGTAGCAAAAAATGTGTTACACATGGCCTATGCATCCCACAGCACGAGGTGATTGTATGAAGCACGTCCTCTGATCAAAAAGGACAATGTAAAACTAATCCAAGTGGCTAGGAGAATCCACTTGGAACATCTGGGAACAACTTTATGACTTCAAGTTAAATTCTCTCCGAGATTTTTCAGTGACTCTAGTGAAGGAAGCTTTAGCCTATATATACTGTGCTATAAATAATTCATATATGAGCAGAATCAGATTTTCAAATTCACTTTTTGCCCCCACAGAGATTACAGTCTGGTCTGAAAGACTCTAACGGTGGCCACGTCTCACTGGATCTTGTGCTCCAGCACTTAGCGTGAGTCTGGCAGAGAGAAAGACCTTCAGTAAATGTCAGTTGATCGAACAAATAAGTAAAGGCATTGTGATTTGGGAACACATTATATGACTTGTTTATAAACCAACATTTTCAACACTTTTTAAAATGTTCATTATTAATTTCTCGAATGATGAATAGCAGGACTTGATTGAAGTAAATTAACATGACAGGCTGATTTTTCTAGAGATACTGAAAAATGAAGGATTTCCATTAATTTCCACTATGCTTCCTGTCTCTTTAATTCATTTAAAAATTTTTTAAGTCTTGGTTTACAAAGAGGAGTAAATTTGGGATGATAATCTAAGTCATCCTTAATTTTCAGAATATGAGTGTTCAGTTTACCAGATTACTAGTGTTTAATTATTATATATGAAACAAATCAAATTATAGAATAGTTGTCTATATATTCTCAGACTTCAAAGTGATACATTCTGTATTCACCTGCAGCCATTAAAAGTCAAAGTCAGGCTCAGCACCTGGGGCTCAAGCGGCTAATGCGCCAGCCACATACACCTGAGCTGGCGGATTCGAATCCAGCCTGGGCCCCCCAAACAATGACAGCTGCAACCAAAAAATAGCTGGGGATTGTGGCGAGTGCCTGTAGTCCCAGCTACTTGGGAGGCAGAGGCAGGAGAATCAATTGAGCCCAGGAGTTGGAGGTTGCTGTGAGCTGTGATGCCACAGCACTCCACCCAGGGTGATAGCTTGAGGCTCTGTCTCAAAAAATAAATAAATAAATAAAAGTCAGAGTCGGTGTACCATTATACTAAGCAGACAAATAATAATCCCTCACTTTCCCAGAGGTCAGTCTTTCATAACTTCAGACTCTTAAAACAGAACCAAGAGGACTCTTGAATGTCAGATATTACAGTACAAATCCTATACACTAAAATCTCTTCATAAGGAGTTCTTGGCTCTCTTTCACATCCTATTTGTTTTCTTTTACAATAAAATTCTGACAAGCTTGATTATTTGGCTTTTGAATGTGTATTGAATATATATTACAATTATATAAACACTCTGTACAAAAAAACCTTTCACTCTTCATTGATAACTGCTCAGCTTATTAACTAATAACCCAATCAATAGCAGCAGAGAAAGAATTCCCACATTAGAAACAAAAAATAAAACAAAGCTATATATCATCATTTGGTATTTGAATTAGGCATCCTACAAATCTCACTTAGTAGTTCCAAAAGTTTCACCTGAACAGGTCCTCGTGTCTCTAGGATGATGATCATGAATGATCAAGAAAAAAATATTTTCCTTTTAAGAAGGCAGTAAAGTATAAATACATTTTAAAAAATATTTCTATATTGAGATTTAGCATGAAATTTTACATGAAAAATGTTTTGGCGCTTTAACCAATAAGCTTCAGATTAAGTGAGAAACCCACACCTACGGAAAATCTATTTTAAAATAGGCCCAGTAAATGGGAGAACTGTTTATTTTGGCATTTGTGGTTCATAAATGGGTAGTTTACTTCCACAGTCTTTTAAAATACTAACATTAGTTACTATATCACAAAACAACACATGTTAATACATTCTAGAGGATGTCCTTGCCTGCGCTCAGTTTCACATGACAGCATGTGGAAAACTCGGTTTACTTAATTTTAAGCTTATAAAGCTTTTTTAGGATAGTGTTGAAAACTATAAACAACGTGGCAACTGATCACCTACAGAATGAAATGAGTCTGGTTAAAAGTGACTTATATAATGCTTGAACTTGGAAAAAAAGGAAAAATGCATCATAGCATAGAGTTACTTTAAAGCTTTAATGTTAGCCAAGGGAGATTAAATCGCCTTTGGGGTGTACAGATGCAGAAGATTCCGTTGGTGTGCTTTTCAAAGCAAAGACAGATGATATTAGGAAATAAAGCATGAGGGCTTCTGCTTTAATCTGTCCGCATTAATGTTTTGATCTATGACTAATTGGAATTGCAAGTAGGGTTCAAGAAGATTCTTACTGCCACTCTGAGACTAGCAGACATGTAAGACTTCTAAAAATGCATCGAGGAAGATTACTTGACCACAAAAGAAAGAACGTGTGAAGAATTGTTCTAATTTAAGCCTGTTAGTGTGTCTAATTCAAAATTAACATGGAATATGTGCAAAATGACAAAAACATCCAATGCTCACTTATCAAGAAAGAGAGACAGTAAACTAAAATACACTACACAGTCTCCAAAATTAAACATCACTCCTTTCTTATGTATTTATTTAAAAACAAAGGAAAAAAAGAACTACCACCCAAGAGATTTACTAAATCCAAAAATGATGTCATTTCCCTGCTTAAAATCCTAGAGTGGCTCCCAGAGCCCCCAGGAGAGTCTGAGTTCCTCAGTGTGACATCTGAAGCCAGCTTGGTCTGGCTTTGGCCCTTGCTGCTTTTCAGGCCTCGTAATGGGTCATGTTGCAACACAAGCACTTCATTCAGCTATGCCAACTTTATCGTTGTTTCTGCAAAATGGCCTGCCCTCTTAGGTCTCGATGCTTGTGTGCAAGCTTTTCTCTGACTAGAAGTACTGTCCCCTCTCTCACCCCTCCCTTTGTCCTAGCTGACACCTCTCTCCATGTAAGTGCCAATGACTCTTGGAACTCTTAACAGTAGAAAGGTTATGATCAACTGTTTAATATAAGTAATGAGAAAGTTCTTTGAGAGTTTGGTGGAAAAAGAGATTGATTCCCAGTCAGCTAAGATCTGGGAGAGATTTTATGAAAAGATAGGTTTTATATTAAATCAGATAGGACTAGGAAATTTTATCATTTTTATCTTACTTACAAAATGAAAACTTTTACTCAATACATCTTTTCAGCCTTGGACATTGTACTTCTCAAAATGGACAAACCTTGAGAGGCAGTGTGGAGATTCTAACAGGACAGTGAAATCACTGACATGTTGGTGATTGACACACAGGGTTTTTCTGTTTGGGAAGGTTGTCCCTTTTGAGCAGAAGATCAAATGGGACTCACATATTAATGAGGGAAGATTAGGACCACATTGTCCTGACCAACAGGTGAATGGCAAAGTCACCCAAACCAACCAACTGGAACACAAACCATGCCCTCTAAATCCCCACCTTCCCTTACTATTATTTGGACACTGAATAAAGCTACTGAAATCCCATTTCATTCAAGAAGTCCTTCCCAACTCGTGAGAAATGTGCTGACTGTGTGCTGAACACACAGTAGTAACACACATGCTCTTCAGACTCAAACAGATTTATAGGTGGATTCATTCTGGGTAAATTACCGAACTTGTGCCCAACCTGTGTCTACTCTGGGGTTCAAGGCTGACTGAGGAAGGGTCCATATCCACAGAGGAATCCATCTAGGTATCTACCCACAAGTCATTTTATCATAAGGACATTTGCAATAGATAGTTTATTGCAGCTCAATTTAATCCTCAAGAGGAAGGATGTGGAATCAGCCCAAGTGATTCTTATCAACCTATGAATAGATTAATAACCTATGGTTCATATATACCATGGAACAGTATTCAGCCATAAAAAGATGGAAACTTTACATCTTTTGTATTAGCCTGGGTAGAGTTTGAGAACATTCTCTTCAGTAAAGTATCTCAAGAATGGAAAAGCAAGTATCCAATGTTTTCAATACTGTGTGCCTATATGAAGCCAATACACAATAGGACTTCCACATAAGAGAAGTCCATATAATTCAAGTTGAGGGAGGAGATAGGATGGAGAGGGAAGACAGGAAGAGGGAGGGGGATTGGTGTGCTCCCACCTAATGGGCACAGTGTAAGGGTACATGTCACACATCCTGAGAGTGGGACACAACTGCAACAGGGACTTCACCCAACAATCACAAACATTGTAACCTAATCATTTGTACACTCATACTAATCTGGATTATTTTTTTAAAAGAACCCATCTAGGAAATGCCTGAAGGGATTGTGCCTAACTGGAGAAGTTTGGGTAAAGGGCAGTGACATTGGTCATGGTAGTAGCAAGGGAGTTGGGGGTGCTAAGGAAGTTTGAGACACTTTTTAGTCTTGGGCATCCAAGACAGTTGGCTGGTGTATCATTGATGGCATCGCAACACCTCATGACAGCAATTGAGGGCAGGAGAAGGGGCAAACAGCAGACAACACACTATAGCCAAAGAATTAGTTCATGATAGGCAGATAAGTCATCCCAGCCAAAGCTAGAACTTCCAGAGTGATTTTGAGAAGGAAATCTTTTGGGAGCTAAAGTTTCTAAATGTAACTAAGGGCAAAGTCATGAACATGATGTGGCTATTTTTAATCAGGCTGGTGTGGACTGGAAAAATAAAACATTATACCTACAACAAGTAGATATTTGAATAACTGGTATGTTGTCCCAGCTTAAGAAAGATATAGCAGATTGAACACATGTTTATCTGAAGTGACAGAAAAGGAACTTTGAAGCATAGACCTGCTAGGCAAAAAGGACAAGAAAGAAAGTTAGAATACACAGGATGTGTTAATGAATTTGTGAAATGACTTAGTAGAGAAAAATGACATGGAATTAGTTAAGAAGCAAGCAAATTTCAGTCATAAAAGCCTTGGAAGGGTACTTCTGAAGGTCAGAGTATTGTTCCATATGGGAAGATCCATTGTAAGTCTGAATAATAAGCAGTTTAACACAACCCTTAGCTCACACAGCAAGGCAACTGTCTCAACACCACTGCATTCTCAGCACAAAACAGTACTGTTAGAAAACAAGAGGTTTACAGGATGAAGAGGGGAACCCCACAAGATTCTGCCATAGATCAAGAGATGCAAATGGTCAGTTGCCTCTGGAAAATGGGAACCAGGAGTAGAAAGGGTGGGAGAGATAGGGACTCAGTAACTTTTTTATTAGAAACCTTATAGCTCTTTAACACAGTATAAAATATACATGTATATGTGATACTATAATACATTATTCATGTGATAATATAATATATTGTGCATATATTTATACCACTTTGACCTAAAATGAAATTTTAACTTAAAGAAGTGAAATAAAAGAATAAAATGTTTTCTACTCATTGAACACACATTTAAAACTACACTCTGTTGTATGCATAGATTAAAAATCCTTATCACTGATAATTTATTCTACTAACTGCCTGGGAAATTATTCTTTTTAATAATGGCCACTGAACTGCCAGGGAAATAGCACGTGGGATAGCCACATAAAGCCATACAAGGTGTACATGCCCCAGCCTTAGGGCCAGCTGGAGTTGGGAACATGGCAGTTAACAATGAATTTCCCCATGTATCAGCTCTCCCCTCCTCACTGCTCGTAGTCAGACTAGTGACTTGCTTCTTCAGGGGAATACAGCTCCTTCAGATGAATCATCACTGTGCACCTGGTGAGTCCCCACACATGGCTCAGTT
The DNA here is from genome assembly GCA_963574575.1 of Galagoides demidoff. Taxonomy (NCBI): domain Eukaryota; kingdom Metazoa; phylum Chordata; class Mammalia; order Primates; family Galagidae; genus Galagoides; species Galagoides demidoff. Next base: position 3,715 of record CAUYQV010167715.1, on the reverse strand, counting down.
GCTTGGACAGATTTATTATAAATATACAATCATGAGTTTCCCCTTTTTTGAGGTTTCCCTATTTTTTTCACTTTCATCTTTTCTCAGTTAATAATTATAGCAGAACCTCTGTAAGTTGACCAAGGACTGTAGCAAAATGCTCAATATAGAGAAGTGGCCAACATAAGGAACTAGGCCTACTGTACTGCCACATACATGTGGTCCATGTTGTAGCACCAGTCCATGAAAATAAGGTCAATTTAAGGAGGTGATCAGGCTAGGGAGGTGGTCAACTATGGAGGTTCTACTGTAATTATGTATTTGAGTAGCTTACATTGACATTTGAATTTCTGATTATATATGTAGTTGGTCGTGGTCTAAAAGACTTTTTTTTATTATTATGGGATAATATGAGGATACCTACAACTGGGTTACATTGTTTTTGTTTGTAAGGTAACGTCCAGTGTCTCAGTGGTAGTTCAGCACATCATCCAGGGAAGTGTGTCATATGCCCCTATTTGTACCCAACATGTAGGAACTAATCAAGCTCCTCCCCCACTCTGTCCCCCTATATATAAATATTTTTTTTTTTTGGAGACAGAGTCTCACTATGTTGTCCTTGGTAGAGTGCTGTGGCGTCACAGCTCACTGCAACCTCAAACTCCTGGGCTCAAGCAATGCTCTTGCCTCAGCCTCCCAAGTAGCTGGGACTACAGGCATCTGCCACAACACCCAGCTATTTTTTGTTACAGTTGTCATTGTTGTTTAGCTGGTCTGGGCTGGGTGCTAACACACCACCCTCGCTGTATGTGGCTGGCACCGTAACCACTGTACGACAGGCACTGAGCCACCCCACCCCACTATATTTTTAACATTTTCTTAAGGTTTGTAATTTATTAACCAATAACAAGAAACTATCATGCCTTTGGTTGTTTTTGAAAGTGCCCCAGTGACTTAATTGGCTCTTGAGGCACCTGTCAGCATAGGAAAGAAGTTTCCATCACAGGTATTAAGGGCAGCAGACCACCAACTTTATGGTGGCATTGCTTTGGAAGGTGAATAAGCAAGCTATATCATTGGTAGTTGAAATGAGTTCTTACACGTTCCTCAGATTAATTCAGTATCCTTTTCACGCTCAAGTATCTGAGTTAAAAATCTTCCTTCTTTAATTGTTGACTCTGCTCCCTCTACTGGAATCTTGGTTAAATTGAATGAGAAAACAATTCACCTGAAATTGAATGCCCTTTCAGAATTGCCCAATAAATTGTCCATGTCATAGTGGCACTTTTCAATTACGCTATGGGAATTATGCTGTTCTATGGAATAGCATAATTGAAAAGTGCCACTATGACCTGGAGAAAATTTCTGACTCTCATCTTTCTAATGCAAGCCAGTTGTCATAGAATTTAGTTTAATGAAAAGGAATGCTTAAAGCAAATACTTGGATCATTGAATACAATTCAGGGCCCATTTTGTAATTTTTTTCTTTTGGAGAATTACTTTCCTGTTTTTACCCCATGGTTCTGGGTTTAAAATGCTTGAAAGCGCTGCAGAAATAACAAGAGCTCATTAAGTGTGTTGTGGGCCCTTCAAAGCAGCTCAGAGCATGCTGTGTCAACATCCCCCCTTCACTGAGCTAAAAACAGTGAAGATCCTTCCGTCTCATGAAGAAAACTTTTCAATTTAAGGAGAAGTTTACATGTCTGTGCAGGCTCCAGTATGACTCAATATGAGCGAAACAAGGAATGGAATCTGCACCCTGCCCATTCAATTTTAAAATGCAGTCATATTTCTACATCTTCTATATTGAACTTAAAATTAACTCAATAATTTATTGGGCTCCTTTTACTTTTTTCTCTACCAGTTGTTCATCAGTTTTTTTTGGATAAGTAGATTGATATTTGTAGTAATTTTTTAGAAGTACATTTTAGCCAACCGTTTCAAGGAATACAAGGTAGACATAGTATCCTTGGACCTGCCTGCTATACTAGCCTCCCAGACCCACAAACACGTATTTTCCAAAAATAACTTTTCTAGAAATAAAAAAAGGGGGAGCATTCACTGCATGACAACCACGAGCCAGATGCTGTGCTAAAAGTTGGCCATTTAGCAGCCTCCTGTCTTTGCAGCTCTCAGGAAAGGAAGACAGGCCGGAAAGAAGGGTGTGACCACAGGCTGTTCTAGGAGAAAAGAGTGGGAATGGAATGGAGGGAAGACAGGGATGGCAGGACACAGAGCAGGGAAGGCACACGTCCTAAACGGGACACTCAAAGGTGTTATCCAAAAAAGTGACATTTAAGAATGAAAAAAAGGCTGGGCACAGTGGCACTGCCTATACTCCCAGCACTCTGGGAGGCTGAGGCAGGAGGATTGCTTGAGCTCGGGAGTTCAAGACCATTCTGAGGAAGAGCAAGACACCATCTCTAACTAAAAATAGAAAAACTAGCTGGGTGCCTATAGTCCCAGCTACTCAGGAGGCTGAGGTGGGAGGACTGAAACCTAGGAGTTTGAGATTTCTGTGAGCTATGATACCACTACACTCTTCCCAGGTGACAGAGTATGACTCTGTCTAAAAAAAAAAAAGAAGAAGAAGACTGAACAAAAGCTGCCCACTGGAAGGGAGGGCAGGGTGCGGATGAGCACTGTGGGCAGAGAGAAAAGCACAGAGAGAGCCCCAAGAACCAAAATGGACTTGGGGTGTAGGAGGCACTGCACAGCAGCGGGTATGACTGGCGAGTGAAAGGCCAATGTCACTGCAATGCCCGGGACGGTCTCCCACAACAAAGACTCACCTAGCCCAAAATAGCAATAGAGTCAAGGTTGGAAGATACTGTCTTAGTTCCAAGGCCAATTGTTTGATAGTTTTTATGCAGAAGGAAAATCAGAGGACGTTATTCAAGGGAACATTGGTATTACAAAGTATAGCACAATCTTTGGAAGAACTCTGGAGGTATCCGTGTTTACATGTCACACACAGAAACATTGTTCTCCCAACAGGCTTCAAAGCAGCTGATTGGGAGTACAGAGCAAATTAGATTTTGGCATTACTGCACCACTAAGACGAACCTGGAAAAAATGTGTAGGCATATGAACGTGCTTTGTAAAGTAAAGTACTGGACAAATAAATGAGTTATTGTTTTTAATTAGGAAGCACAACAGAAAATATTAGCTCCTTTATCTTTCAAGAAAAGTAATTAAGATTGGGAAGGGGGTAAGACTGAGACAGAAAATTGCTTTAATAGCCCACGCCAAGGACTCGTCTTTCCCTGGCAAAGGAGTGGCAAGCTCAGGATTCCAGTGGGAGTCTGGGATTTGGAGCTGGAAGAGAGAGGGACCAGGGGCCAAAGACCCCAGTGACAAGAAGGGCTCGAAAGATGACGTGCAAAGGCTAAGTGGGAGCAGAGAAGATCGTTCAGAAACAAGTCTGAGCAGGGTCACTCCAAAGGGGCCAGCAAACTTCAGAAAAGTGGAGCCCAGACTTTCCCCGAGGCACCTCCTCAGGGGTGGGGTATGTCTCAAGAAGTGAAAATGACTAAGAAAATATGAGACTCACCTGTAGCTCAGCAGCTAGGGTGCCTGCCACATACACCGGAGCTGGCGGGTTTGAACCTGGCCCGGGCCAGCAGAACAACAATGACAACAAAAACAACAAAAATAGCCGGGCATTGTGGCAGGTGCCTCTAGTCCCAGCTACTCAGGAGGCTGAGGTCAGAGAATCGCTTATGCCCAAGAGTTT
>CAUYQV010167711.1:0-16956 GCA_963574575.1 Galagoides demidoff | reverse complement strand
GGGGAATCAGGGCCTGATGGTGGCAGCCAGGCTCAGTGACAGTGTGAAAGCCATTTCCAGGCCATGCCCCCACCACGCTCCCATCAGCCAGCCATAAACAAAGTGCTTAGGTTGAGTCATTTTAAAACTAAATAAATTCTGCAGTAATTCATTCTTTAGAAACTGAATTGTTAAGAGTTAAAATTTATACATAGTTACCATTCAATAAAAAAAAAAGAGTTAAAATTTAGGAGAATAAGATGCCTGCAAACTGAAATGATATACCTTCAAACATTATTTTCCAGATAAACAATGTCTTTTAATTTTATAAAGTTAAAACAATGTATTATTAAATAAATCATCTGTGTTCAATGCCACTTAGTGCTATCCTGAATAGGCAATTATAAGTAAAAAACATGCATTCGTAAGTCTTACCTGCATGTGAATGAAAGCTTGGGAGAAAGCAGTTTGTGTGTCCATTTGGTTTTACACAACATGAGACTTGTGATCATACACAAGATACATCACTAGAATATGAGGATAAAGCTGCAAAATATTCCTTGAAGCTAGCAATTTCTCAACATAAAATGTGCTAGATTCATCATGCCTAGGTGATGTAGATTTGTTTATAAATGGGTTGTGGCAAAGCTCCTCATTCTAAATTATGCCGTGTGTAAAATAACATTTCAAAAAGAGAAATGACTATAGTTTCAGAGAAATGTAAAAATATAGAGTTTATTCTTATTTTGAGATTGACTAGCTTTGAGATAGCGGGTTATTTAATATCTGAGTGCCCATTTCTTTATCTAAAAAGGGAAATAAGGCCCGGCATGGTGGCTTATGCCTGTAATCCTAATACTCTGGGAGGCCGAGGCAGATGGATTTCCTGAGCTCACAGGTTGGAGACCAGCCTGATCCAGAGCGAGACCTTGTAAAAATAGCTGGGCATTGTGGCAGATGCTTATAGTCCTAGCTACTTATGAGGCTGAGGCAAGAGAATTGCTTAAGCCCAGGAGTTTGAGGTCATTGTGAGCTACAGTAGAGAACCACAGCACTCTACCAAGCATGACAAAGTAAGACTATCTAAATAAATAAATAAATTTTTGAAGAACTCAAATAGTATGTTACATTTATGTGTCTTATCACAGCATAGTAGATACCAAAATCATGTCACAGATATTCTCTGTTATAAAATCAGATCATCCAACATACAGTGGGTGGATGGGCAGCAGAGGTACAGAAATTCAAACATTTTACCTCCAATGTAAACTTGTTTCATAGTGAACTTGGTTTACCCCTCCTGGATTTTTCTAAATCTGCATTATATCCCAGCTTATACAAACCTGTGGCCCTACCTTGCAACTTTTCCTAAAACAGGGATTTGAATATCATCAAGTTTGGGGTCCTAAAGTCAGTTGTTGTTAGCATATTCCTAAAATCCCCATCAAATGTTTGTCTATCTGGAATAAGGATACCTTTAGATGCTTTTCAGATAATTCACATGGATTCTCTTCCTATTACATATTATCACCCATAGAATTGTGCCAAATATAAAAATCTGAAATGATTGGTAACCGAGTAATTTTCTGTGCACTATCACAGTGACTTCTCAGTAAAATGTCATGGATCTATGTGTCTTTTTTTGTTTGTTTATTTGCTTGTTTTGCAGTTTTTGGCCGGGGCTGGGTTTGAACCTGCCACCTCTGGTATATGGGGCCAGCACTCTACTCCTTTGAGCCACAGGTACCACCTAATCTATGTATTTTTTAATTAAAATTTCTTTTCTAAATTTTATAAGAGAGTTCTGCCTGGTGAAATAATGTAAATTTTTATATAGACATTTAGTAACATTAAAAGGTAAGTTTTTCTAATAAGCAATTGATAATATTCCCTCTACCTTAAAAGTAGCCAGCAAAGTGTCCACTGGGCTCTATTTAAATAAGGTTATGTGGATTTTTCTACATTCCTTCTACATTCTATTCTTCATCACTTTTGCCTTGCTTTTTGCATGTTTCTGGAGAATAGGGGATTTATTTTTTTTTTCAGAAAATTAACCTTAATGGGAATAACTAGTAACACTCCCTAAACATAATTTCATTGATAATGGTTATTCTTGGCCATTTATCAGGGTAATAAATTCTGCAGAACTAGAAAACATCACTGTTGAACCTCTCTAGGTAAGGAAGGCATCATTGATATTAAAAATAATGCTTTTTCATTAAGAAATATTTATGAGAAAACAAATAAGCGTTAATAGTTATCCTAGTACAAGTTTTTACATATGGTGTGCCATTTGTGTTTTCACCCTTTTAAGGACAAATCAATAGAAATAAGTGATTATAGGGCAGGATGCAAAGAAAATAGAGATGTGCTTTACATAGAACCATGACAAGAGTGGAGAGTGTAGAATATTTCCGAAGATATTTGTTGTTAAAATCACTAAATACCTCTTGTCCACAGCCATGAACTCTGGAGACTGCATGTGCAAAGCTATTTTGCAGAATTTCATGGGGATACACTCACCTAGCTTAATAAATAACTGACATACCAGAGTTGTTTTGTATACAGTCTAATATTTAATAAGAATTTATAGAATTATAAAAAATGATATGCTTGTCAACAGGTTTAAAGCAAATTACTGGAGAAGCTACTTAATAATTACTGTACCTTATTGTAAGCCTAAGAAAGTTCTTTATTTCCATTTATATTTATAGTTAAAATTCAGTTTGAACATGTTAAGGACTGATCATTAATTAATTCCATTTCTATGCAGTACCTTTTTAAGTACAGTGATTTTTCAGTTTTTGTGACTTGTACATGCACAGATTCAATGAATCACAAGTTGAAAATATGCAGAAAAAAACAAAAAATCACACTACCATAATAAAAATGATACAAATAAAAAAACAAAGCAGTATAGTAACTATTCACTTATTGTTTATATTGTGGTACACATTGTTAGTAATCTACAGATGATTTAAAGTATAAAGGAAGATGTGTTTAGATTATATATAGACACTATGCCATTTTATATAAGAAACATGCAGATTTTGGTATCCATAGGAGTTCTGGAATTAATCCCTCACAAATACCAAGGGACAATAGTATTGCAAAACCAGAAATACCATCATTAACTTCTGTATCATGATAATAGAATGTCATAATTTATCTTATTACCATAGGAATGCACAAATATCATACATGGACAATTTTTACTTCTCTGATAGAAACTTTTTCACACTCTAATAGCAAAGTGCTAGGTAATTAGTGAATCAAAGTTAAATTTCATTCCAAGGCAAAAAGATGAAAGTATGTGTAGTATATTTCTAAAATTTGTGTTATTAGACCCCAATGTCTTGACCATTTAGCCCTAAACATTTTGACCTCCTTGTAGTAATAGTGAAAGCAAAATTTTAATTATTCCTTAACCCAATGTTACATGTATTTAGTACTGTATAAAGTATTGCACAAACATCTGACATATGAAATACCATTTTTATTTTAAAATAAAATGCAGAATTACCTTTATCTTTATTTACTAAGGTTAAAAATTTCTACATTTGTAATTAGTATAGTTGTTCTAATTCATGTGAATTTACTCAGATGATGAACAATGCTATGGCCTTTCACTGTATCCATGGATACAAGACTAATTAGGAATTCCACACTGAGGAACTAGAATTGAAAGTCCACACAACTTATTCAAGCCATCATCACTGAAGTGTTTACAAAGACATGATAATGTTAACTTAGCAGATTTAGCCTATAGTGAAGGCAATGATGTTCAAAAGCTAATTTAAGTGAATAAAATGCTTTCCAAGAAGTTAGTACTTTCTTGCATTACCTGGAGAGGTAATTTCAAAAACTTAGAAGAAAGAAAAATAGATTTACATCTTTATATAAATTTGATAATATTGCATTGACAACCATCCTTTTAAAATGCAATCTTGAAATCAAAATATAAAATAATGCAGAAAATTGCAAGATAATATAAAGCACATTTCTACTTGAGAGAGATATAATTAACACTTCCTAGAAAAGGTCCTACATACCTCATTGCTGAATATCAGTATGGTCACCATTGATGTTCTCATTGAATCCTATGAAAACCTCTAGGCACATAAGTTAGAAAACCTAAAAAATACATGGATAAATTTCTGGAAGTTCACAACTTCACAAGCCTGAATCAAGGTGAAATACAAAACCTTAACTGACCAAGAATGAACAGCAAGACTGAAGCAGTAATAAACTGTCTCCTAACAAATGAAAGCCCCCAACTAGAAGTATTAAAGCTGAATTCTACCAGACTTAAAAAGAAGAGGTGTGGTACCTGTCATATAGAACCTATTCTGTTAAGTCAAGAAAGAAAGAATTTTCCCTAACACATTCTATGAAGCCAGTATCACCTTGATACTGAAGCCAGGAAAGGGCCCAACAAAAATCTACAGATCAATATCCCACATGAATATAGATGCAAAAATCCACAGGACACTAGCAAACCAAACTCCAAAGCAGATAAAAAGGCAATTTACTATGATCAAGTGGGTTTCATCCAAGGGATGTAAGGATGGGTTACTATACACAAATCCATAAATGTGAGTCACCAAGTAAGCAAAAGTAAAATCAAAGAACATGTGATCAACTCAGTAGATGGAAGAAAAGCATCCAAATCCCGGAAAGAGTAGGTTAAACTCTCTCTCATTGCTGAGGATATAATATGGAAAACCCTAAAAACATTAAGAGACTCCTAGAACTGATCAATTCAGTAAAGCTCCAGGTTACAGAATCAGTGTACACAGATCAGTGGCAATTCTACATACTAATAGCATACAAGCTGAGAGTCAAATCAAGACCTGAATACCATTTATAGTAACTACAAAGAAAATAAAATACCTAGGAATATAGTTAATCAAGAAGGTAAAAGATCTGTACAAGGAGAACTACTACAAAACACTGATGAATGAAATCGTAGATAACATAAACAAATAGAAAAACATTTCATGCTTATGAGTTGGTAGACTCAGCATCCTTAAGATTCTCATACTTCCCAGAGTTATTTATAGATTGAATGTTATTCCTGTCTTAATACCTAGGTTCATATTCCATACATTTAGAAAAAAATAATCCTAAAAACATAGGGAACCAAAAGTGAGTACAAAGATCCAAAGCATTATTAAGCAAAGAGAACAAATCAGGTGGCGTCACATTCCTTGACTTCAAAGTATACTACAAGGCTGTAATAACCATAGCAGCATGGTGCTGGTATAAACGTAGAGAAATAGACTCATGGAACAGAACAGAGAACCCCAAAATAAAACCATGAAGTTACAAACAACTGATTTTTTGGTGAGGCATACAAGAACATATACCAAGGAGAGGATGCCCTATTCAATAAATGTTGCAGAAAAAATTAGAATGCCACATGCAGAATAATGAAACAGGAACCCCATCTCTTGCCACATTCAAAAAAATAATTCAAGATGAATTAAAGTTTTAAATCCAAGGCATGAAACCATAAAAGATTCTAAAAGAAAACAGAATTCTTGTCATCAGGCTAGGCAAAGAATTTATTAATAAGACCCCAGAGGCAAATACAGCTGCAACATAAATAAATAAAGGGGACTTAATTAAATTAGAAAGCTTTTACATAGCAAAATAAATAATTAATAGACAATCTACAGGAGGGGAGAAAATATTTGCCAACTATACATCCAACAAATGAATGATATCTGGAATCTGTAAAGAAGCAGACTGCCCTCAGAATGGGTGAGGATATTTTCAGGTTACCTTTCTGACAAAGGTCTGATAACCAGAATCCACAGAGAACTCAAATTTATTAATAAGAAAAAAAAAAACAAGTGATCCCATTTTACTATGGGCAAGAGACCTGAACACAAGCTTTACTGAAGAAGAGAGGCAAATGGTCTACAGACACATGAAAAAATGCTCGTGTTCTTTAATCATCAGAGAAATGCAAATCAAACCACTTTGAGATACCATCTAACTCCTGTAAGAGTAGCCCACATAACAAAATCCCAAATCACAGATGCTGGCATGGACGTGGAGAAAAGGGAACACTTCTTCACTGCTGGTGAGAATGCAAGCTAATACATCCCTTTTGGAAAGAAGTTTGGAGAACACTCAGGGATTTAAAAATTGACCTGCTGTTGGATCCTCCAATTCCTCTACTAGAAGTATATCCAAAAGACCAAGAATCACTTTGCAAAAAAGATATTTGCACCAGATCATTTATTGGCAGCTCAGTTCATAATAGCCAAGTCATGGAAGAAGCCCAAGTGCCCATAGACCCATGAATGGATTAATAAATTGTGATACATACACACACACACACACACACACACACACACACACACACACACACACCATGGAATACTATGCAGCCTTAAAAAAGATTAAGCCTTTACCTCTTTTATGTTTACATGGAGGGATCTCAAACATAGTCTCCTGAGTAAAATGTCTCAAGAGTGGAGGAAAAAGTATTCAATGTACTCAGTACTTCTTCTTTTTTTTATTTCTTATAGCATAACAGTTTACATTAATTCAGTCATGGGGTACAGTGTGCTGTTTTCATATAAATTTTGAAATACTCTCATCAAACTGGTTAATATAACCTTCATGTCATTTTCTTAGTTATTGAGTTAAGACATTCATACTCTGCTTTTAGAAAGATTCACTTGTACCCTTGTAAGTTAAACCATAGAGGTGACCCCACCAATCGCCCTCCCTCCCCCCATCCAGGGAAGTGGGTGGGAGTGGGAGGTGCAGGAGGTACTCAGTCCTTCTATGAAACCTACTTACATTTACTCACACTTTCTTATGACAGATAGAACACAATTATAACCCAGGATGAAGGAGAGAAATGGAGTGGGAAGGGAGGGGAGGGAGGAGGTTTGGCAGAGGGAGGGTAAAAGGCAGGGCCACACCTATGGGTCATATGACAAGGGTACAAGTCAAATCTGTGAAGTGTATAACATAGATGTTTTGGCACAATTATCAGGTAAATGAGGTGAAACTATGTTGATTAGTTTAATGTAACCACGTCAGATTGTATTTAAAAAAATCAGCACATTGTACCCTACATATGCATGAATGTATTCATGATCTGTGTGTATGTGACTTAATAAAAAAAAAAAACTGACATGGAGATATAAGAACATAATACATAGGAATGTTGACAAGATTAAATAAGTCAATGTATATAAAACATGTGTTTGATGCATAATACACTCTATATAATATTATAAAATATTGAAGCAGAATATTTTGCAACCTGTAAATGTATTTACACTTTGAGAGAAAAGTATTATGAAATGGATAAACACATTTACTTTAAAAGTAAAAGACAAATGTCTAAAAACCTATAGAACACTGTGACTTAACAGAATGTATTTCTTCCATTTTGTTTTCAACAATAGGGAAAATCCATTCTTAATAAATTATTCCTCAAAGACAGTTCTTATTTTACTAAATTAAATAGTAGAACAGTCAGATTTTGCCTTCTAGGGTAGCTTATGTTGTAATATGCATAACGGTAAGCATCAGATTAAAATAAAGTAAACTTGATAAAATATCATTGTATATTATATGTTCTACTAGTACAGTTTTTGTCTACCATTAAAATAAAAATTTAAAGACATTGAGAGCAGCCATTTTCTTTTTGGTGCAGTAAGGGTAATTTTTGCTCAACACACTAAAAATACAATACAAATTTAAAGTAGAACAAATGGATTTAATGTAAAAGGAGGATTTATTGAAAAGATCGTTTTGGTCTGGGCACAGTGGCTCATGCCTTTCATCCTAGAACTCTAGAGGCCAAGGCAGGAAGATCCCTTGAGCTCAGGAGCTTGAGACCAGCCTGAGCAAGAGCCAGATCCATCTCTGTTAAAAATAGAAAAATTAGCTGGGCATTGTGATGGGCCCCTTTAGTCCCAACTACAGGGGAAGCTGAGGCTAGAGGATTGCTTAGGTTCTTGAGCCCTGGAGTTTGAGGTTGCTGTGAGTTATGATAATGCCATGGCATTCTAGCCCAAATAAAAGAGGAAAATACAGTTTTGATAAGTTGATTTCTGAGAAATCAAACCTGAAATTATATCACTGTTTAAAAGTCAACGAGCTCTCCAAGGGAATTTTTCTATGTATAAGCCATTATACACACCCATATATATATATAAATATGTATATATGTATATATTTTTTTCTGAGACAGAGTGTCACTATGTTGGCTTGGTAGAGTGCTGTGGTATCACAGGTCATAGCAACCTCAAACTCTTGGGCTTAAGCAATTCTTGTGCCTCAGCCTCTCAAACAGCTGGGACTATAGGTACCTGCCACAAGGCCCAACTATTTTTGTTGTTGTTCTTGTAGTTGTATTGTTGTTTAGAAGGCCCGGGCTGGGTTTAAACCCTCCAGCCCTGGTGTATGTGGCTAGCACCCTAACCACTGAGCAACAGGCATCGAGTCTGCTATATGTTCTTAATATAAGAACTTTTTGGTTATGACTGGTGATACTTTATTTTTAAATTACTGGGAGAATAGTCAAGTAAACACAAAAATACTCTATATGGTATTCTATAGAATACTAAAGCTACAAGATGTATGGGTTCTGTGGTTAAATAATTACAGCAGCCACATCATACACTATGCTTCCGTGAGCTTAGAAGTTAGATTATTTTGTGGGGAAAGACCTGGATAGTAACACATTCAGCTTTTCAGGTCCTATGGCCTATGTGTCATCTATTCAGCTCTGTTATTGTAGCATGAAAGTAACCACAGGTGCCATGTAAATCAACATAGCTATGTTCCCATCTAATTTTATTTGCAAAGAACAGGTGGCAGGCTGGACTTGGTCCATCCTGATCACAGTTTCCCAACCCCTGACACAGCCTATTAAAGAAAATGAAAAATATACAGGAATAATTTTTTTTTAATTTTATTACATATAATGATCCCAAACATGTGTGTTTAGGTTTTCTCTATACAAATTTATAGGCAAACTCGCTGTTCTATTACGTATGTCAGGGTCAAGTCAGAGCGTTTAAGGTATACATCACCCAATTAATGTACATTATATGCATTAAATAATTTCCCATTGTTCACACTTCTCCCTCCTCCTCACCACTCTGAGTCTTCATTGTCTAGCGTTCAGCTGTCTATGTCTATGTGAAAACTATTTGTACTGCACATTAAGGAATGAGAACACATGGTACTTGTTGGAGACTTGCTGTGTCTCCCTTGTTTCACTTAAGGTAATAAGAACAAATTCCATTCCGGTTGCTGCAAATCACAAAATTTCATTCCATTTCATGGCTGAATAATATTTCATCTGTTAGACATTTTTCTTTATCCCTTTATGTATTAATAGTTACCTAAGTTGATTCCCTACTGTTGATATTGTAAATAGTGCTGTGATAACATTTTGGTATATTAATTTTTTTTTCTTTAGGTTGATACCCAGCAGTGGAATTTCTGGGCCAAATGGAAGTTCTATTTTTAGTTCTTCGAGAAATCTTCAAACTATTGTCCATGGAGGTTTTACTAACTTATGTTCCCACCAACTTTCTATAAGCATTCATTTTTCTCCACATCCTCACCAATGTGTTATTTTTTTGTCTTTTTTTTTTAACTTTCAGATTAATTAGGTTACATTGTTTGCATTTGTTAGGTAATGTCCTTGTTGTAGTTGTGCCCCTGTATTTTTTTGTGTTTTTAATAATAGCTATTCTGACTGAGATAAGATATCACACTGTGATTTTAATTTACATTTCTCTAATGCTTAGTGATGTTGAGAATTTTTCACATATTTGTTGGTTACCTTTTGCAAAAATGTCTGTCTGTGTCCTTTGCCCATTTTCTAATGAGATTATTTTTCTTGAGTTTTTTTGAGTTCTGTTTATATTCTGGATATAAGTCCTCTGTCAGATAAATTGTCCATAAATATTTTCTAACCATTCTATAAGTTGTCTGTTCGCTCTGTTTATTATGTCCTTTGCTGTGCAGATGTTTGTTAGGTTACATCCTTGTCTATTTTTTTTTTCTTCCCTGTGCTTTAGAGATCTTCAATTCTTTGCCTAGACCACATTTCAGAAGAATTTCTTCAAGATTTTCTCCTAAGATTTTTATAGTTTGAGATCTTATGTTTATCTTTACTTCATCTTGACTTGATTTTATATACAATGAGAGATGGGCTCCAGTTTCATTCTTCTGGGTATTGCAATTCAGTTTTCGTAGCACCTTCTATTCCACCATGGATGTTCTTATCAGCTTTGTCAAAGATTAGTTGTCTGTAAATATGTGGATTGTTATGTATTATCTTTTCCATTTCGTCAATCTTTTTATAACAGCATCACGTTGTTGTGGTTGCTATAACCGTGTATTGTTATCTAAAGTCAGATCTGGTTTGTTCGTTGGGCTTATAGTTTATTTGGCTATTTGAGCTCTTTTTTCGTTTGATATGAATTCTAGGATTTTTTTTCTAATCTGTGAAAAATGATGTTGGTATTTTGATATATATTCTATTGAATTTGTAGATCAGTTTGGGCAGCATGGTCATTTTAATGATATTCTTCCTATCCATGGAACATGGCATGTTTTTCCATATGTATGTATAATCTACAATTTCTTTCATCAGCGTTTTGTAGTTTTTCTTGTAGACATATGTCATCTCCTTGGTTAAGTTTATTTCTGGGTTTTTTTTTTGTAGTTATCGTAATTTCTTTCTTGAATTCTGTTTTAGCTCGTTTGCTATTGGTGTACAAATTTGCTACTGATTTTGGTACATTGATTTAGTATCCTGGAACTTTAGTGAACTGATATATCACATCTAAGAGGTTATTGGTGGATTCTTTAGGTTTTTCTAGATATGAGATCATATCATCAACAAACAGGGACACTTTGTCTTCATATTTGGATGTTTTTTTCTCCTTTTTCTCACCTGGTCTCTGTGACTAAGACATCATGTATAATATTATGTTGAATAGGAATGGTGAGAGTGGATATCCTTGTATTGTTTGAGGTATTAGGGAAATTGATTTCAACTTTTTCCCTATTTGGTATGATTTTATCTGTGGGCTTTTCCATATATGAAATGCTTCTAGTGATCCATCTTGAAAAACAGACACATTTGAAGTGAAGATCTGCTTCACTCTGTCATGCCTAGGTACAAACATTGGGAAAACTTGTGTACATTATTTAACAAGCATAGTCTTGTTTGTGTGTCAGGTGGAGTAGATTATATTGAGATTAAATAGAAAGGGTGAATTTTAAAATTAATTTTCTCTGACATTGCATTTGTTAAAAACATGTTTTCTAGGAACATCGTCTCTATTGCTAAAATAAGTAGTCTTTAATTTGCCTCAGATTTTACTCTAAAATTTGTGCCTTTCTTTGACTCTGCATTTTTATTACTTCCATATACATATTCAGCAGTTCATAAACATAAGAACCAAAAACTAATTTTTAAGTCTTATCTCTACAGGAGACACACAAGACATCTGTTTCATTTATTTTCCTAGCAATAAGCTCAAGGTTATATAGGACAGGTTAGATGAGCATAGATTTCCCACACTCCTATAGCCCCAGACTTGCCTTAGGCTCATTTTCTCAGAATCAGACAGGTGAATTCTAGAAAATGACCCCTTCCTCATTTCAGGGCCTGTTTCACAGTCTTCTCCCTCACTGGACCTTTTACTTGTCATCTCTCCTGGGTCTTTGGTCTACTTCCATTCAGATAAAGTAAATGACCCTGTAAGACCAGTGTTTAAAGTACTTTTCATATTCCTCCTCATGCTCAGGGAAATAATATAAGCAACAGTAAAAAGAATTTACAACATGCAGTTCTTCTGCCTTAACTGTATATATATTTTCGAATCACTCAGTTTATTGCAATTTAGAGTAACTTCCCTTCCCTTGCTCGGAGAGGAAATAGTTATCTGGATTATGACTAACAAGTGAAGCATTTTGTCCAGCTGCTACTCATTTAGACTAAAGCAAGGTCAAAACTCTAGTTCAGGGACTACTGGTATAATCCAAATATCTGAGACCACATTTCTAAATTCTTTAAGGTCTAGCTTCATGTTGAAATGAATCTCCAGAATCATTATCCTCTTTCTGTTTTCTATCCGTTTACATAGATGCTGTGTACTATTTAAAAAGTTTTGTTTCTCATCTGGAACTTCTTTATTGATATATAAAACAAAGAACATATGGTCATTTTAATAGATGTAGAAAAAGCATTCAACAAAATTCAGTGCTGTTTCTTTTTTTCTCCATACTTAGTGGTACATGTGCCCAGGTACCTTCTCATTTTTTTTTTTTTAAATTGAGACAGGTCTCATTATGTTGCCCTCTGTAGAGTGCATAGCTCACAGTAACCTGAAACTCCTGGACTCAAGCGATTCTCTTGCCTCAACCTCCCAAGTAGCAGGGACTACAGGGGCCTGCCCCAATACCTGGCTTTTTTTTTTTTTTTTTTTTAGCAGGCCCAGGATGAGTTTAAAACCCCCAGCCCTGGTGCATGTGGCCTGCGCCCTACCCACTGAGCTATGGGCACTGCCTGTACCTTGTTATTTTAAAAAAAGTTTCAGTTTCAGAATATTAGGTGGTATACATTTTGTTTGTATACTTTTTTTTTTGTACAGATTTAGTCAACATTATAAATGTGCCCTTCACCCAGATGGTGTGTACTGTACCCAATAGGTGTGAGTTTTCCTATCCCCTTTTTCCCCCTCCCATAGCTTGATTTTCATTGAGATTTACTTCCATGTGTGCACCTAAGTATTGATTGATTAGTTACAGTTTGGTATTGAGTACATGTATTTGTTTCTCCAGCACTCTTTCATGATAAAAACCTTAAAGTAGGCATAAAAGGAACATATCTCAAAATTATAACATTCATGTATGATAAACTGACAGAAAGAGTATCCAGATTCGGAAGGAAGAGGTGAAACATTGAGATGCATCCAGCATTTATTATTATAATTATAATAATAATAATTATTATTATTTAAGGGACAGAATCTCACTTAATGGCCCTCAGTAAAATGCTGTAGTGTCACAACTCACAGCAATCTCCAACTTCTGGGCTTAGGTGATTCTCTTGCCTCAGCCTCCTGAGTAGCTGGGACTATAGGTTCTCGCCACAATGCCCAGCTATTTTTTTGTTGAAATTTGGCCAGGGCCGAGTTTGAACCTGCCACCTTTGGTATATGGGGCCAGCGCCCTACCCACTGAGCCATAGGCGCCACCCCAACATTATTTTTTATGTTTGTTCTTTTTACTCAGAATTGCTTTTGTTATTTGGGCTCTATTTTGGTTTCACATACATTTTAGGATATGGAAAAATGTCATTATTATTTTCATACAGATTACATTGAACATGTCGATTCCTTTGGGTATGATGGTCATTTTAGCAGTATTCATGCAGTTTGTGAGTATTACATATTTTTTCCCTTTGCATATGTTTTGTTCTCTTTCATCAGTCTTTTGTAGTTTTCCTTACAGAGATCTTTAACGTTTTTGATTAAATTTATTCCTTGCGCTCTCTCTCTCTCTCTCTCTCTCTCTCTCTCTCTCTATATATATATATATATATATATATATATATATATATATATATATAGTTATTGTAAATGGAATTTCCCTCTTTGTTTCTGTTCAGCTAGTTTGTTGTTGTTGTATAAAAACACCACTGACTTTTTATGTTGATTTTGTGTCCTGAGATTCCACTAAATTTGTTTTTAGATCTAAGAGTGCTTTAGTGGAATATTTACTTTTTTTCTAAGTATGAGAATAAGTTATCTGCAAAGAGGGATAATTTGACTTCCTTTTTCACAATTTGAATGCTGTTTCTCTTTTTCTCATGCCTGATTTTTCGGGCCATGACTTAAATACTATACTAAATAACAGTGGAGAAATTGAACATCCTTATCTTTTTTCCAGTTCATCCCTAAGTTCTCTATTCTATTCCATAGAGCTATATCTCTATTTTTGTGCCAGTACCATGCTGTTTTGATTATCACAGACTTGTAGTATAAGCAGAAGTCTGGTAACATGATGCCTCCAGATTTGCTTTTATTTCTAAAAGTAGAATTATAAACTCATACCATCTCTATGGAAAGAAGAATGGAGAATTCTCAAAGAACTAAAAGTAGAACTTCCACTTGACCCTACAGTCCCATTACCAGGTGTCTACTCAGAAGAAAATCATTTTAACACAAGGACATTTGCACTAGAATGTTTATTGAAGCTCAATTCACAATTGCCAGGATGTGGAAGCAACCCAAGTGCCCATCAATACATAGATTAATAAACTGTGGTGTATATATACTATGGAGTACTACTGAGTCATAAAAAGGATGGAGACTTAACATCTTTTGTATTTACCTGGGTAGGGTTGAAACATATTCTTCTTTGTAAAGAATCACAAGAATGAGAAAGCAGGTATCCAACGTATTCAATACTAATGTGAAACAGTTGTATAAACAACTATACACCTACATGAAAGAAAAACACAAGTATATTTTAGTGAGGGGGAGGAGTTAGGAGGAAAAAGGGAAAGAGGAGGAGGGAAGGTGATTGGCAAGTTCTCACCGAATGTGCACAATGTAAGAGTTGAACACTGGATGAATGGCTCAACTACAACTTGAACTTTACTTTAGAAACAAAATAATATAACCCAAACATTTATATCCTCATATCAATCTGGAAAAAAATGTTCTGTAAAGGTTTGTTAGATCCATTTAGGCTAAAGTGCCATTTAAATCTTATTTTTTTGTTGTTGTTGATATTTCTGACTACATGATTTAGTGAATGCTAAGAGTGATGTGCTGAAGTCTCCTATTATAATTGTATTGTGGTCTATGTCTTCCTTTACATATTGTATATTTGCTTATATATATATATATATATATGGTTGCTGCACTGTTGATGTACACATAATTACAATTGTCATATCCCCTTGCTGAATTGATCACCTCATCATTATACAATAATGATGTTATTTGTGTGTATTTATTTTCACTATATTTTGTTTAATATAGGTATAACTACACCTCCTCACTTTGGTTTCCGCTTTTGTGAAATGCTTTTTGTATGCCTTTATTTTTAGTCCATCCATGTCTTTACAGGCGTAGTGAATTTCTTATAGGCAGTTTATATTTGGGTCATCTTTTTTTTTTTTTATCCATTAACCTGGTTTATATCCTTTAAGTTGGTAATATACTCCATTGACATTCAAGTTTACTATTAATGTGTAAGGAGTTATTTCTGTCATTGTGTTAATATTTCTATGGTTGTTTAATATATTTGTATGCCTTTCTTTTTCTTTCTTATTGTTTGTCATTGTGACTTTGTTGTTTTCTTTGGTGTTAATTGTTGAGTCTTTTCTCTTGCTCATGTGTGTGTTCCCTGTACCAGTTTTATACTTCCATGTATTTTCTTTTTATAACTAGCATCTATAGAATAAATAATTAAATTAAATTAATTTATTTTTTGAGACAAAGTCTGATTCTGTTGCCTTGGATAGAGTGCCATGGGCTCTTACTCACAGCAACCTTAAACTTGGGCTTGAGCAAACCTCTTGTTCAGCCCCGAGTAACTGGGACTACTCTGGCTAGTTTTTCTATTGTTAGTAGGGATGGGTGTCTTGTTCTTGCTCAGGCTGATTTCAAACTCCTAAGCTCAAGCAGTCTACCTGCCTGTACTTTTCATAGGGCTAGGATTATAGGCATGAGCTATCATGCGTGGCCTCATACGTCTCCTTTTGCTTTTAGGTTTAGAACTCCCTTAAACATTTTTTTTTTTTTTTGAGATGGAGTCTCACTATGTCACCCTTGGTAGAGTACCATGGCATCACAGCTCATAGCAACCTCAAATTCTTGGGCTTAAGCGATTCTCTTGCCTCAGCCTCTCAAGTAGCTAGGACTACAGGTGCCTGCTACAATGCTTGGCTATTTTTTTTTTTTTTTGCAGTTATCATTGTTATTTAGCTGGCCCAGGCTGGGTTCAAACCCACCAGCCTCAGTGCATGTGGCAGATGCTGTTACCACTGTGCTATGGGAGCCAAGCCCCTTGAACATTTCTTTATAGCTGATGCAATGTTATGAATTCCCTCCGTTTTTGCTTCTCTGTAAGACACTTTATACTTTCTTCAATGATGAGTGATAAATCTGAAAATATATAATACTTTTTCTAGCAGTTTTTTTCTTTTAGCATTTTGAATATAACATTCCATTTTCTCTTAGTCTGTAGAGTATTACTGAGAAATTTGCTATTAGTCCAATAGAGGTTCCCTTATATTTGACTAGATTCTATTCTCTTGCTTTTATAATTCTCTCTTTGTCTTTGATTTTTGACTATATGGTCATGGAGAA
The DNA here is from genome assembly GCA_963574575.1 of Galagoides demidoff. Classification (NCBI taxonomy): domain Eukaryota; kingdom Metazoa; phylum Chordata; class Mammalia; order Primates; family Galagidae; genus Galagoides; species Galagoides demidoff. The sequence goes on along the minus strand of CAUYQV010167711.1, from coordinate 589 downwards.
ATGACATGTTTGAATTGTGTCCACTTAGGGATCACTGCTCTTTCTGTATCTAAATCTCTTGCTAAATTTTGGAATTTTAATTTATTATTTTGTTGATTCATTGTCTATGCTATTGATGTCTTCATCTTCTGGAATTCCCAAAATTCAAATAATTGGTCACTTTATAGTGTTTTTACATCATGTAGTCTTTGTTCTTTAGTTTCCTGCTTTCTTCTGTTTGATGGTGCTATTTCAAAAAACCTACCTTCAGGTTATAAAATTCTTTCTTCTGTTTGATCTAGTCTACTTTTGAACCTCTGGATTGTATCTTTCATTTCATTCATTGAGCTTTTTCCTTCCAGTATTTCCATTTGCTTCTCTTTGGTAAATTTCTCATTCATGTTCTTAATTCTTTTTATGATTTTTTTTCTGTTATATATTTTTTTCTTTGTATCTCTCTGAGCTTCTTTTTTTTTTTTTTTTTTTTTTTTTTTGAGACGGAGCCTCAAGCTATCCCCCTAGGTAAAGTGCCATGGCATCACAGCTCATAGCAACCTCCAACTCCTGGGCTCAAGCGAGTCTCCTGCCTCCGCCTCCCAAGTAGCTGGGA
>CAUYQV010167709.1:0-15617 GCA_963574575.1 Galagoides demidoff | reverse complement strand
AGCCAGTGGGAAGAGCACAAGTCTAAAGAAAAGATTGTGATACTTTAGCATCACAAACCACGTGATGCTTATGCAAGGGATTTTCTCCTCTCTGAGACTCAGGTTCCTCATCTGTTAAATGGGTATAATAACGACTGGAATGAGTTGAACAATGCCCCTTTCAAAATTTCAGAATGGCATCTCAGAATGTGACCTTATTTGGAAGTCGCATTCTTACAGATGTGAAGTGTTAAGATAAGGTCATAACGAGAGCGAGCGAGCCCTAAATCCAGTGACTGATAGCTTTCTAAGAAAAGAAGGACATCAGATACATACAGAGAGAAGGACTCCACATGAGGATGGGAGCAGAAATTAGAGCAAGGAGTGCCAAGGATTGCTAACAACCACCAAAGCCACAAGAAAGGCATGGAACAAATTCTCCCTCAAAGCCTCCGCAAAAAACTTGCCATCCATAATTTCGGATTTCAGACCTTCTGGACTGGGAGAGACTAAACTGTTATTGTTTTAAGCCACTCAGTTTGTGGCTACAAGTTACAGCAGTAATAAGAAACCAACACATCTACCTTACTAGGCCGTTATAAAGATTCCCGAAGAGATAGCACATGCAGGCCACTGGCCCCAGGACAGGGATGGGGCAGGGCCTCAACAGGAGGTGGCTCACCCTTCCTCTCCTCTGCAGCAACAGGCCAACAGTAGCATCTTCCAAGTGTTATCAGAGGCAGGTCGCCCCACAGTATTTGTGCTTTTTAAGATTTACGTCTAAAACAGGTAGACCAAAGGCACAACTACAGAGTAAGGGCTGCCGGCTGCCCCACAGCCTGACTGGAGCTGATGCACACACAGCTATGCCACACGCAGAAGCAAGCTTACAAAGACAGCTGATCAGTGGTTATGTACCTTGTCAAAGTAGAAAAGGATCCAGGCGCCCAGGGTCCTCGAAGGTGTCAGCTAAAGTTGGTGAACAGGTGATCTTAACGCTTACTGAGTATTTACAATATGCCAGGCATTCGACTAAGCCATTTTTATGCACTATCGTATGTATTCCTCAGAATAAGCCTGTGAGGCCAGTAATCTTGACATCTCTATTTTAGAGCTCAGGAAACCAAGTAACTTGCCCAGAGACTCCAGTACATGTGGTGAAGCTGGAACCAGAAGAAGGCAGCCTGTCTCCAGGGACTCTAACCACTATCTTACCTCCCGTAGATGCAAAAGCAGAAAATGGAACAATCTGAGGCTGGGCGCGGTGGCTCACACCTATAATCCCAGCACTCTGAGTGGCCAAGGCGGGTGGATTGCCTGAGCTCAGGAATTTGAGACCAGCCTGAACAAAAGCAAGACCCTGCCTTCCTTGAGTTTATTGTGAACTATGACATGGCACTCTACCGAGAGTGACAAAATAACACTCAAGTCTCAAAAAAAAAAAAAAAAAAAAAAAGACACTCCTTTCCTACTTTGCCATCTACTCTAGATAGGTCTAAGAACTCTCCCCATAGGCTTGTTGGGTCGGCTGGCATTCCAGTCTCCCTTATAAGAAATGTGAATGATAAGGATGGCAATGGTGACGAGTATTGATGGAACCCCCACTAGGAGCAGGCACTTTACTACGCCTTTTCTATACGTTGTCCCAGCAGACCCTCCCAGCAACTCTGTGAGGTAGGGATGATGCCTATTTTGCAGAGGAAGCTATTGTAGCTCAGAGTTTTATTTCCCCAAAGACACAAAGCTTGTAAGTGGCAGAGTGGAGACCCAAGCCCTGGCCTGTTCTGCTCTCCAGAGCCCACCAGATAGAAGCAGTCTTGATATCCTTCTCACTTTCCCAAGACAGATGTGCCACAGCTCACTGAACCTACGAATTCACGCTGAGTTCCTGACTGCATCTTGGATGGCAGTTTTAAAAAGCTGTGTCTGCCATCTGCCCCTACTTAAGATGCCTGGAGTTCTCCTCTAAACACTTGAGGTGAGTGACTTTCTCCTCAGCTGAGTGGCTGGAATTCTCTGGATACTCTCTGGCCACTCCCAAGAGTTTGTACAAGAGTTTGTCTTGTACACAGCTTCAAGCACGGTAACAGGGATCTCTATGATGGCAGAAAGAGGCCAGTCCGTTCTGGACAGGAACCCCTCCCTCAAACGAGCAGGGCAGAAGGTGGAAATCTCAAAACAGGAAATAAGAGGGGTGGGCATGGGTGAGGCGGGGGCTTCAGTGCAGCAGAAGCACAAGGAACAAACAGCTCAAGCTGTGAAATGCTGCAGGGCAGCTGAAAACAAAAGGAGTACTGAAGCCAAGATGCTGTTTTGTTAAATGCCCTATGTGTTCGGTCCCATTTCTTCCCTTCGGTTTTCCTGAGCACACTGTACGCAACATTAAAAACACACAGCCCCAAACCATGCCCCCTACTTTGGAGATTTCTTGCTAAAACTCAGAATTGGTGCAGATGGTTTGAAACCTCATAAATGCCTTTGGCCATTAGAGAATGGGCAACCCAGGGCAAGGCTTTACCTTGATGGTAGGAGGGGTTTGCCAGCTCCAAACTGGGTCAAGTTCCCTCAATTTCACCGTGCAATGCTGACATGCACCATTTAGCTTATTCCTTTCAGTAAAGTGGATGAAAAACATGCTTTAAAATCGCTTCTTGGTTTCACCCTTAAATTCATATTTAACAAATTATCTATTAGGCCAGTTATTTCACCCTTTCATTCGTACTTAACAAATTATGTTATTAAGGTCAACTAATTTCAGAGTTGAACACTAAAAACAATAACCTGAAAAAAGATATTTAAAACAAAATTCATCTCAGGTTTTCAGCAATTAAACTTGCTTCCCCTTGAAGTTTCCTGGTGACTGCCCACAACCCTACACATAAAACTGCGCAGTCGCCCCTCGCACTGGTCCTAGGACTTGCCAGGCTATGGCAGGAGATCCCAGGGGCTTGGTTTGCATTAGGAAACTACTTATCAGTCTAGAGCTATCATTACTGCCCTCCTCCCTAGAGGCGAAAGACTTCAGCTGAGACTTTGGTGTTTCCTGAAGGGTTCTAAATACTTCTGTCTGAAATATGACCTCTGAGCCCCTAAAGGTTTAAATAACACACAACTCCGCCACTCAAAGTTTTCCTTCAAATTATAGGCTTAGTATTGCAAATACTAAATAGTATTAAGGGTTTGGGGCTTTGAGCCCCATGAACAGTAAATGCCCCGCTAAAATTTCCTCCTAGTGCTACAAACTCTGAAATATGTCAATGTTTTACTTCTTGATAAATAAAATTAAAAAAAAAAAATTTGGAGGTGTAATTTTTATATTCTCATTTTTATTGTGGTAAAATACACACAAAATTTGCCATTTTAACTGTTTTACATGTACAGTGCAGTGGCATTAGCTATAGTCACGATGTTATGTAACCACACCGCCATTCCTAAAATGTTTTCATCAACTCGGACAGAAACTCTGTACTCATTAGGCAATGTGGGTCATTAGTTTTGAAGCACTCTAAGGCTAATTAAGAAACAGAATCTAGGAAAATGGATTGTAGCAAACAGAGAAAAAAAGACTAAAAGAAAATGAAATAATTATTGATTATATTAGGGTAGTGAAAAAACTACCCTGTTCCACTTTCTAAATTTTTGGTAATTAATTTTATTACATCTTCTTTTTGGTCTCATAAGCATGTTAGAAAAATAGAAAGTACACTAGGAAAAATAACAGCAAAATAGCTTAATTTATGAAACTGATATTTTCCTGAGGAGTCAGGTGTAAATAACATCATTTATCACTATTTAGAAGGTATCTGAAAGTTAAAAAAAAATCAACTTATATGATTTACAGATCAAGCTCACAATTACAAATCTGCCTCAGGTGCACTGGGCTTAAATGTACAATATTGTTAATGTCAATTTATTATAAGAATAGGTGATTCTCCCTATTTTTTATTTTAAAAGTTAGCAGTATAGTAGTACTATGATCAATAATTCTTGAAGCAATTAAAATGTTGGCTTATTTGGAAAGAAAATTAAGTCATCTCCATCCCCACCTCAAATGATCTAAGAAAGAACCTATTTCTAAACTCATATTTTTCTTTTATTGTTAATCAACATATAATAATTATACAAACTCGTGGAATACATAGTAATGTTTCAATCCATATAACGCACTGCGCTCAGACCAGGATAATTGCCAATCCACCATCTCAACATTTATCAATTCTTTAGGGAATATTCAATATCCTCTTTCTAGCTTTTTGAAACTATATAATACATTATAATTAACTACAGTCATCCTACTGTGCCATAGAACACTAAAACACACTTTTAAAACAAACCAAATAACTAGAATACTTTTGCATCTTTCTTACCCTCTGCCTGGCTAGAGATTAAGTTTCATAAGGATATATCCTGGACAGATAACCTCAATTGGTGGTTAACAGCCCAGCAATAATCCCTTCCTTGAAAAGTCTGTTTTCTGCTGAACCTTCCAGTTGGGTTAATTGATGACTTATCTTGCATTAGGAATGCCTGGACATCAAAGCATTATTTGGGAACAGAGCAAAACAGACCAGAGCTGAGGGAGGCTCTTTTTAACCCTGGGGCTAATTGCTAGAATTGAATATTTCCTAACAGAGATAGCAGCTTTTAGTTTAATAAACAAACCACTTGTCTGAGAACTGAAATGGCAATCCAATTTCTGGACTGTTGATGGATGTATTTGCACACATGTGCTGGTGCACACACCCCAAGCGACACAGCTTTTGTCCTCCAACCCTCTCAAAACCACTCTGGGTTGATGTTTTCTGCTTTCCCTACCCTCCTACCTTGCTCTGTGTGGATCCTGCACAGGGGTTCTGGAATCCTGGAGCTGTGTGTGTGTGGGTGGGTGGGGAGCACTGAGCAGCCATCCCCTCCCTTTTCTCAGTACCACTCTCCCTTGAGCACACCCTTGAGGGAGTCTTCTCCCCACTTAAAAAGGAAAGTTGCAGCCTTACACGGCCTGCCCTCACCCCCAGCAAAAAAGACTAAACCAGCCTTGAGGGTCTCAGGAGTACGGCCCCTCCGCTTTGGGCCAGCAAACTCTCCCAGTCACTCCCACTTCCAGAAGCTGCTCTGCTGAGGTTAGAATCTTCTTCCTGCCAGACACCTCTGGGCCCTGCTCTGCAGATTTGAGATCTCCTTTGGGATCGTCAGCTCTGTCTGACTACAGACAAAAGACAGGACCACGCTGAGACACTGAGTAGTCCTACCAGGATCTCTACCTCAGAAAAGGCTAACCCAGGGGTCCTCAGACTTCTTAAACAGGGTGTCCAGTTCACTGTCCCTCAGACCGTTGGAGGGCCGGACTGCGGGCCCCGGGAGGAGTCAGCTGCTAAGCAGGACAGGCAGTGGCAGCAAAAACACCCAGCCGGCCGGATAAATGTCCTTTGCGGGCTGCATGTGGCTCGCAGGCGGTAGTTTGCGGATGCCTGGGCTAACCTGATGGACCTGAGGTTTGCCACTTCAAAAACACTAACCATATTTGTCAAAGAAGCTGTCGCTCATCAATGCAAAAATATGCAGAGGTAGCTACCTATAAATTTCTAAAACAACAAAGGCTATTGGTGATGAGTAATAACTTGTGTATTTATACTGTGCAAAACAGAGAGTAGGGACTTTGGCTCTAACAGCTCTTATAGAAATAATCAGAAGGAGGAGAGAGGAGGGGGGAAGAAGAAAAATAGTCCCAGACTAGAGAGGGCCTAAGGCTAGGGTGACCAGACATCCCAATTTTGGAGGGACAGTCCCGCTTTTCAACAATTTGTTCCACATCCTGCGGCGTTTTAAAAAAGTCCTGATTTTTGGAAAGAATGCACGAACGGGCTGGAGAACAAGGGAATATATGGCTTTCAGATGCCATATGGCTATTTTGCCAGAATATGAGTTTTATATTATTTTTGTTAATTTTATAATGTTAAACTGTAATAAATAATTGCTGAGAAGTGATTATCTGAGAACTGCTTATCTAAGTTTGCCTTGTTGTCCGGCCCTGCCCGGGGCCATCCCCTGCCCCCGCTCCACCCCCACACCCCCCCCCCCCCCCCCCGCCATGTTGTCCCGCCTTACAGATGCATGTTATCTTTGTTTTACTTTTCGAAGCTGAACTGAAATGTGGTAGCAATGTGTAGTATGACATTCACTCAAAAGATGGCATTAGTCAAATGTCACCACGCGGCAGTAAGAATGGTCAAAGAAAACAGCAAAAGCATAGGTGTCATTTGAGGAGTGCAAGACCATTCTGAAGTGATATTTGAAATTCGAGAATGTTGAGGAAGTACGACGACGATGGGGGATCTTAAAGAAGGTGGTTGCAGTAGAAAACCAGCTACACTGGTGGTACTTCCTAAGAAACTGAAATGGCGCGACCAGAGATACAAGGGGACGCTGTGGTCCAAGTTGCTCAGGCACGGTTCACGGTGATCAGAAGTGTCTGGACGCTGCTGAGCACAGCTCATAACTCAGAAGTCAAATGGGACCTGCATTCAGCTTTTGTTATCAGTACATACTGAGTATTACTACTTTAAGACAGTTTTCCTTTCTTAAAATGTGCATACATGTCTTGGCACCCTCTGTCTGTGCACATATACATTTTAAAAACCCAGACATCTTTGCTTTATTGGACAGATGCTTCTTGCAGTGTTTCATCTCAAAAAGTGTGGGAACAAAGCCCACACAGACTACTGTTTAAAATGGACGTGAAAGGGTGTGCAAGCCTGCAACTTAGTTTTCTGTGGACATGCCTGCTGATGAATTCTATGTCTGCCCATATCACAAAGAAGAAAAACAGAGGGTGGCACCTGTGGCTCCAGGAGTAGGGCACTGGCCCCATATACTGGGGGTGGCGTGTTTAAGCCCAGCCCCAGCCAAAACTGCAATTAAAAAAAAGAGAGAGCCCTGATCTCCTATAGTGCTGACCAGAGAAACATGGTGGTACTTAGGCATCTTGTTAGCTCTGTGGGTTTTAGAACCAATGAACAACAGGGTATGAAAAATAGGGTCAAATATCAGGGGCTTTAAACATAGTCACTCGTAGCCACCAAATGGACCTTATTGAAAATTAACTCCTAATGATGTCTAATGACATATATTCAGGATGTGTGCACATGTGGGTAAGCAATGAGCATCTTTCTTGCCTCAGCCTCCTGAGTAGCCAGGACTACAGGCGCCTGCCACAACACAGACTAGTTGTTCTATTTTTAGTAGAGACAGGGTCTGGCTCTTGCTCAGGCCAGTCTCCAGCTCCTGAGCTCAGGAGATCCACTGCCTCAGCCTCCCAGAGCATTAGGATTCAGCTATGAGCCACCCACCCTATGAGAGGCCTTTAAACAACCACCACCTGATGTCAATGCAAAACCTGCCCAAAACTTTAGAGAAAGATGCAGCTTTGGTCAAGGGCATTGAAGTTAATTCAGTTTCCAAAGAAGATCTGCAAGGCAACCAAATCTTAAATCACAATCCTGTAAATATTCAGATGCCATCATTGGAACCCCCAGCATAGACTATGGCTACTGCGCCGGAGGTACAATCATACACATTATCACAGGTTCACTCTGAGTACCCTTTTAGTATTATAGTATTCTGCTTTCATTATAGTATTCTGCTACAATGAACCCAAAAGCTTTCCAATAAGCCAGTCTCAAAAGACACAAGACCAATGAGTAGTAAAGCTTCTGATTTATTAATCCTCAAGGTAAAACTAGAGAAAACTAGCCAGTGAGAAGGCAGACAGAGCCCTGCCTGATCTTACAGTCTAGAAGAAATTCTAGCCTTCCTTCCTCCTTCTGCCACTCTATTTGTCCTCCTGTAAAATGGGGATACAGTGTAGGATGACACAGAAGATAGTCTGAGAAATAACATCACCAAATTTATCGACCCGTCAACTAATACTCTATCAGGGATTTGAGTTCTCCAGAGAAAGACTCACACGTCCACTGCATTTTGCAATTCTATAGCACTAGGAGGATAGAATCAAGGCTTGGAAAACTAACAACCACCTTCTGAGATAGCCTGTAGCTATCATCATGACGTTTCACAAATAAATACACACAGCAGCAGAATCCCGGGTTCAAACATTCTTACCAGGTGCAAAAATCTCAAGTGAGTCCAGGTTTTAAGCACACTCCAACTAAGCCAAAGAACCAGGTTTTTGAAATTGGTTTCATTCCGCATCTGTGAGCTTTGGCAGCTCTCTATCTTGATTCTGCCTTCTTGGAATTCCTGAGCTGGGTCCATTCTGCTCATCCCAAATATTCAGGTCTAAAGGTTTCTAGGCCATTGGAGCTGATAACCAAAGGCTTATACTCACTAAAAAAAACACACCATCCTTCAGAACTTGATTAGATGATGTCTCCATGGTGTTAACATTTATTTTTCAATTCACTGGAACGAAAGCAGATTAATCGTTAACCGTTTTTACCACGAGTGTTTACTGGGAATACAGAAACTCGAGAATTGCGCTCAGGGTGGCTTCACGTAAGGTATGACTGGGGCTGTGGGAGAAATCTTAAGCATTACCTAATCTGGACCAGTTTCAACTTAAAGCTCAATGTGTTTGGGGCTAAATATCTGAAACCCTAATAAAAATCTGGTCAGAATCCAGTTTGAGACTGGAATGAACTCAAAAGATAACATCTTGCTCTTAAAAAAGGAAAAAAAAAAAAAAAAGACCCAGCAGGACTCTTGTATGGTTCCTAGGCCATGTTTAGATGTGCAGGAGGGAGGACAGAGCAGACCAGTGAGGCGACCAGGCATCACAGGGGGCTCCCGTTGGCAAACTCAATCAGTAAGTTCTGCTTTCCAGAATGGAAACACTTGAGTGGGCCTCAAGGTGATGTGATTGGCACCCAGACTTGCAGTGTTCAAGGGATCACAGCACAGACCAGAAAGGAGAGGGAGGCAGATGGATTCAAGTTCATGTGGCCAACAGAGAAGCCTGAACAAGCAAAACAGACATAGATACATAAGAAGGATCTTTCGCCAACATAGCAAATAATCTTTCTCTATTCAAAGGGTCCCTGGGGAAAAGGGGCCATCAAGTTCTGGAGGTCTAGATTCAGCACATCTACTGACAGCAGCTCAAAGTGCAAACCTCAAAGGCAAGTAAACCTATTAGGATAACTTACCTATGCCAAGTGGATTCATAAGGGGACATTTCCCCTTAAGATAAAAAAAATTGAGAAGAAGTAGGAAAATCAACCAGAGGAAAAACTGAAAAAGATTTTCAGGCTGAGTGCCATGGCTCATGCCTATAATCCTAGCACTCTGGGAGGCCGAGGCAGGTGGATTGCTTGTGCCCAAGGGCACAGTGGCTCACGCCTGTAATCCTAGCACTCTGGAAAGCCAGGGTGGGTGGATTGCCTAAGCTTACAGGTTTGAGACCAGCCTGAGCAAGAGCAAGACCCGTCTCTAAAAATAGCTGGGCATTGTAGCAGGCACCTTTAGTCCCAGCTACCTGGCAGACTGACACAAGAGAATCACTTGAGCCCAAGAGTTTGAGGTTGCTGTGAGTTATGACTGACTGCCACAGAGGGTAACAAAATAAAACCCTGTCTCAAAAAGAAAAAAACCAAAGACTTGCAGCAGCAGCCATACTCTAAGTTTTTATTCCTAAACAGAATGCACGTGAAATTATAGATCTAGGCTTTATCAAAGCTGAATCCTTGGAATTCCCTCCCTCTCCCCACCTCCTCAAAGAGGTCTCCATGTTCTATTAACACCAAGAAGTGGCCTAAAAGTCTGGAAACTTGATGTGAGAAGTGACAAGTTTTCCTTTTAAATGTAACACCACCACTAAGAAATGTGAACTGTTCATCTCCTTTGGTGTCTGTCCCACTGCGACTCTGCAGTGGCGATGAGCATGAGCTCTGAATACGGTGCTGGGCTCTGCTTCATCCATTCAATCATTCATTCACCCAGGCCCCTGAGTACCCACAGTATCCTGGGTCCTGCACTGGGCACTGGGATACAATAGTGAGAAGCCGGCATGGAGCTGCTCTCTCTAAATGTAATATTCTGGGAAAACAAAACATTTCCCAATCACAAATAAATGTAAAATTTATCTGTGATAAATGCCTTGGAGAGACTGCTTTGGTGACCCATAAAAGGAGAATCTGAGTACTCAGGGAGGTCGAGTGAGTCTCCCAGGAGGAGTGACAGGTGAGCTGCTCTCTGAAAGATGAGGCATTAAATAAGCCACAAAAGGGACAGAAGCCTGTTCCAGGCAAGAGAACCAGCCTGTGAAAGCCCTGAGGTGGGGGTAACAGAAGCAAGGTCAAGGATGGCAGGTGGCTTTGGTAGCTGGGATGGAGTAAGGGGCTCAGAGGTGTCTGAAGAGGCAGACAGGGCAAGATCATGCAGATTTGGGACTTAACTGTGTCACTGAAAGAAAACGGGGAGGGGGGGAGCTGGGGAATACCATGGCCTTGGCTTTCTGTCCTAAGAGTTGCTTGCCAGCCTAGTCAACTCCCCCCCACAAGGCCAGGAGTCTGGTCAGGGATAGGAAGTGAGCTTCTGCTTCTGCTGCCTTATCTAAAAGAAGAAGACTTGAAAATGATAACTCTATAGCCCCATAAAAAACCATGAAGCTGGGCCTAAAACAATGTATTTACTTTTTTGATTGTCTGACCAATTTTTCTTAATCTTTCTAAATCCAGCCCTGGAAATAACACAAACTTAAAACATAAGTTTTAAGAGAATAAATGACAAATTTATTCTCTGCTTGATAAAGTGCATACATACCCTAATGTTTAATACATAATAATAAATCCCTAAACATGTTACATCTTTCTAACAGCTCAGTAAATATTGTCAAGAATACAAAAGTAACCCTTAGGCCCTATTCTACTAAGAAGCATATTCCCGCTTTCAGGGGGTGTCAGATTGGGGATTCAGGCTGACGTACTGATGGCACACGAGTGGTGCTGCCCAGGAAGAAAGAAGGTGGGAGTCAGCATCAACCCCAACTGGTTTTAGATCTTGGCTTTGCACCTGCTCCCTGTAGGACAAGCTGCTGGGCCTCTCAGAGCCTCAGTTTCCATTTATGACAGAGACAAGACTGGTCCTTAGAGCACCATTGTGTTAAAGAAGGTCATGTATATAACACGCACGGCGTGGTCCCCGTCAGCAGGGACTGTCTTGGTGGTGGATGCATCGGTGGTAGTGGGGGTAAGCTGAGAGGACACCACAGCTCTTTGGGGACCAACAGGCCGCCCAACAAGTGGTCATATATTACACGCAAAAGGAAAGCGGGCAATAAAAAGGAAAATGTTTCATCCAGACGATTCCCCAGATGATCCTCTCTGCCTCACACTGGAAAAGCAGGCAAGCAGCTGCAGACGATTCCAGGCCGGCCCACAGAAGTCAGCTGCCTCTTCCCTCCAGGGAGGCCAGTGGGAATAGGTGTAACAGCTGCCCAGGGATTTCAAGTGAAAAGGCGGCAGCAGTCTGCACCTGAAAGCTGCAGCTGACTTTGTCTGCCCACCCTGGCCTGTCCCCAGAGAAGCACTGACATATTTTCCTCACCTCTGTTTGTCTTCAAGCAGATCCAGAAAGTGACAAGGAGGGGGGATTAGCTCCCAGCAATGGTTCTGGATACAGTGGCGGAAGTCAGTGGCTCACTCAGCAGAGGTCTTTGGTCCCAGGTTGAACCTGCTGCTGTAGTCTTGAAATCAGCTGGGAGAATCCACCCCTTTTCCAGGCTAAGGGGAATTTGGGGTAGCCTCACGTGCCTTGTGTCATGTATCCACTGTAAAACTCTCTGTAGGATTTCTACAAAGATCCCTTGACACAAATCCTAAAAACAATCCCTTCCTCCAAATCATATATAAAATCAGCACATTGTACCCTATAAGCGCATTAATGTACACAGTTATGATTTAACAAAAGTAAGAAGAAAAAGAAACCACAGAAGCTCTCGTGGTTTGACATTTAAAACAAAAAAGAAAAGACAAAAATCATGCTAAGGAGATTGTTACTTTCAAATCAATGATGAAAGGGAGAGAGGGAGGGTATAAAACATTTTTGGATCAGCAAAAATATTATAACCTAAAAAGACTTTATAAAATGATCAGTAATATCGGCTTATCATATACGCATACCTTATAATGAAACTTGAAAGACACACTTTGTTTTTTCACTTATTACTGAAACAATATCAGTGTACTTTTCAAAGGTGTACGACACACTCCATTAATTTATTAGTGCAAAATAGTCACTCATCAAAAAAACTGAAATAGTTTTTGCCCTGTACCCTGTACCCTGTATCCTATATACACATAATGAATTCATTTGGTTGTAATGTCGTCTGAATGAATGACAGGAATAAACACTTGGCTTCCACCAAAATAATAAATGACCACTATATTAAACATCATAGAAATTTTATAATAAAATTAAAGTATTACATAAAAAAAGTCCCTTCCTTTTCTTGGCCTTCACGAAGTCAGGGAACAATTGGGGTTGCTACATATCAGAAGTGAGGTCACGGGTTCCTGCCTTTCTTTGGCACAAGGAGCATTTTACTTAGGAGACGTGGTGGAGGGATGGCAATTAAGCCTTCTATTTGCACAACCTTTCCCAGACCCCCCTATCCCAGATAGTGTAAACAAAGGCCTTGGTGAGGTGTGGTAGGGGTGGGGGGAATTACCCTATTACCTGAACCAAACCTGAGTCCCTTTTTTATTAAAGGTTTCTGCAGTATTTTGGTAAACTACCTTAGTTTCCCCTATGTGACTAAGAAAAGACGAGGTTGGTCCAGACACAAACACTGAAACAAGCAGACGGGCATGGGCTTCCTTCCTGAAGGGAGGGAGCTTCTGTGTGGGTCTTCCCCACTGTCTCAGCCTTCCAGGACAGCAGCAAGGCCACCATCTAGGCCCAGTGATCCTGGCCCTGCCCTTTCAAACCTTAGCTTGCATTAAGGTCCAATTTCTAATTTGGGGTAAGTCGGATTTCTAGAAGACCTGAGGTTGTTTGCTCAAAGAAATCTATTGGCCAGATCTCAGCTTCATAGACTGTTTATGTTTAAATGTGTACAGGGGAGAGGGACTGAGCCATTTTCCTCTGACCACCTCACCCCCCCCCCGACTTTGAGAGCTAAATTCAATGCCCCAAAATGCTACAGTCCTAGAAAAAGGGACAAAAGGAGGCAAAGTCAAAAGGTGTTTGCCACTGGTTTTACTCCAGCTTATACAAAATGGAAATCAATTAAAGCCCTCTCTCCATCACACAACAGCAAAATTGCTGTGATTATCACCTGCCACATCAGAGCAGTTTCAGGGCAAGCCGGATGCAGATGTAGGCGTAAGTTACAATCCTATTTGACCACTTTTCACTTTCCCTGAACTGATTCATGCAAAGCAAATGAGATTTCATAATAGACTCTGCCACAATTCCAGCCCCTGGGGGCGACCTATTCATTCGGTGGCGGTGAGCTAATGTCTCCCATCTGCTAGAAAAAGCCCAGGCTCTCTGGGCCACGGAAGGAAGACCTGCTTCCAGTTCATCTTAGGGAAATGGACGGGCTGATAGCTTGTACCTTTCTCATGTTTCCTTCCGAAAGATAGTTGCTTAGGTCCTTAAGAAAAACATCTCATTCATAGCTGCCTGGAAACTTGAGCCATTTTTTCCTGATAATAATCTTACCAGTTCAGGGGAAGCCGTTTCCCCTTATCCTAAGTACCAGATGTCAGCAGAAGGACGAAATCTCAGAAGAAAGCATATGGCAGAGAAAATGCACCAAGCTAATGGGAGCAGGACGACTCAGGATCCAACCTAGGTTGTTTCTATTACTATAGACACGTATTCAGTAGGAAAAACGGTATTTCTAAGACAAGCCTCTCTTCTTATATATTCTTGATCGTCTTGGCTGTGAAATCTCAAGAATGAGTAAGATTTTTTTTCTCCATGTAACAACATTTGTTACTAGTTTTTAGTAGTGGCAGCGAGAGGGGCTGAAGACTCTCTCTGTCTTGCAATAGGAACTTTTAATTCTTAAATGCCCAAAATTGGGGAATTGAAAGCAATTGCTTAACTGAAAAATACTTATTTTATATTCAGAGCTCAGTACGGGGGGAGAAGAGGTATGGGGTGGAAGTGTTGGCCTATTTTTCGTAGCATTGTTTGTATGGGTATTTTTAATGTTTGTCAGAAGTCTTGAAAGACGTGAAGGTATGTGGCAGGCGAGGGCACTCACAGGGAGGAGCTGGGGAAGGTAGAATGTGAAGGTCCTTCAACTGACACCACTATTCTTTCTTAAGGTTTGGTTCTGCACCAGGACAGAAACTGACCTTAGCTTCCCATCTGAATGGCAATTTCCGTTTAATCCCTGCCAGTTTGCAAAGAGCTGGCCTTATGGACCAGCGGAGTTGAGCTCTAGAACCATTCCTGCCATTCATTCACCTTGAGCAACCTGTTTCAAGCCTGAGTTAAAACAGGCAGTGCCAGGCTGGGCGCAGTGGCTCGCGCCCGTAATCCTAGCACTATAGGAGGCAGAGGTGGGTGGACTGCCTGAGCTCACAGGTTCGAGACCTGCCTGAGCAAGAGTGAGACCCTGTCTCTAAAAATAAAAAATCTAGCCGGGTGTCATGGTGCGCGCCTGTAGACCCAGCTACTTGGGAGGCTGAGGCAAGAGGATCTTTTGAGCTCAACAGTTTGAGGTTGTTGAGAGTTGTGATGTTGCCACAGCACTCTACACAGGGCAACAGAGTGAGACAGTGTGTCCAAAAAGAAAGGCAGTGCCCAGCATATAATAATAGGTAATCAATTAATTTTCCTTTCTTAACAGCTTCATAGAGATATAATTCACATACCATAAAGTTAACTGATTTTTAGTGTATTGACAGGCTTGTGCAACTATCACCGCTATGCGATTTTTGTTGAATGAATGACCAGAAGTCTGGAGGTAACACATCTTAAAGTACCCAGCAGTACTGTGAACACTTCTTATGAATTCATGTCACCTCCTATCCTCTACAAATCTATGAAATTAGTAATATTATTATCCCATTTCGCAGAAAAATCCACTGAGATTTGGGGCCCAACAGTCTGGCTACAGAGCCAGCAATGTTAAGAAAAAAAAAAAGAAAGAAAGAAAGAAAATCCTGGGATTTTATTAAAAGAGGCTGACATAATCGTTCATGCTATGAATAAAAATAAATTATCAGCAGCCTTCCCATTCATGTTTATGATGAACTTGCCATCCTGGACCTTTAATGCCTTTTTCCCAAGAAGGAGCAGGAAGAACCCGAGACTGTACACCCCAGGGGGGAGGTGCATCTGACTTATTTCTGGGTCCCCAGCAACTGGTAACATTGGTGAATCTCAACAAATGTTGGACTAGTGTGAGAAGAACATTGCCTGACATGCATCATACATGGACAACCCCAAAGTCGCCGACAGGGTCACTGCCAGCAGAAGAGAGAGCCAGGTGTCTATGGTAGTTTTCTTTTTTTTTTTTTTAATTTTTTTATTGAATGATAACTATGTACATTAATACACTTCTGGGGTACAGTGTGGGGTTTTCACATGCAATCTGAAATACTTCCATCAAAATGATCAACACAGCCTTCATGTCATTTTCTCAGTTATAGTTTTAAAACATT
>CAUYQV010167706.1:0-12984 GCA_963574575.1 Galagoides demidoff | reverse complement strand
TGTGTGAAAGGATGCTTCAGGGGACTTCTATCTCAGTGAAATACCTAGGAGTCCAGTGTTGTATGGGGGCATGTGAAGATATCGCTTCTAAGAATTCACTGTATCAGTTTGATGGAAGTATTTCAGATTGCATGTGAAAACCCCACACTGTACCCCAGAAGTGTATTAATGTACATAGTTATCATTCAATAAAAAAATTAAAAAAAAAAAAAAAGAATTCACTGTAATTGGGTGGCACCTGTGGCTCAGTGAGTAGGGCACCGGCCCCATATTCAAGGGTGGCAGGTTTGAACCCAGCCCCAGCCAAACTGCAACGAAAAAATAGCTGGGCATTGTGGCAGGTACCTGTAGTCCCAGCTACTCAGGAGGCTGAGGCAAGAGAATTGCCTAAGCCCAAGAGCTGGAGGTTGCTGTGAGCTGTGTGATGCCACGGCACTCTACTGAGGTTGACAAAGTGAAACTCTGTCTCAAAAAAAAGAAAAAAAAGAAAGAAAGAAAGAAAAAGAACTCACCATAATTAACACAAAAGTCATTATAAAGGGAAGCATTAATTTCTTCTAAAACAGATGTGGTACTTAGAAGAAAATATAGACAGAAATTTGACCAGGCACTAAAAGAAAAATATCTTGTTTCTACTGTTGAATTTAGCAAAGGATTTCGCCAACCCAGAATGAAGAATGATTGGGGTTAACCTCAGAATTGCATCTTAATCAGAGCTTTTAAAAAATACAGTCCTGAGACATGAACTGCATAAATCATAATTGTGCATAATTTTTTCTATGATGTGAATTCATCACTTCAAAGACATTTTATTTTGTCATGTTAAAGTCCTGGTTATACCATCTGCATTTGCAAGCACCCTGGAGGTCCCAGTGAAGCCATCCACATAGAATTCCCAAGAGTTGGCATCTAAAAAAATCCATTTAACTACTCAGGACACTTGGGAAATGGAAGGAAGTGGTAATATTTATATTACATTTTAGAATTTTGAAAGCATTTTATTATTTGTTATCTCATATGAGATCTTAGTATCTTTAGAAGTAGGGATTTCCTTTGTTTACATTACCAGACGAGAAACCCAAGGCTTGTGGGAGCTGCCACATTGTCTAAGGTGGCACCAGCAAAGGATGCTGCACTCCAGTTCTTATACACCAGAGTTATCCCTTATTTGTGTATTTTTCTCGTCTACTGAGGGTTTGGGCAAATTCTTTGAAGTGGCTAAGCTTGTCTAGTCCAGTCCTCAGATATGACCAAAGCTGATGCCAGGGGGTTAGAGAGGATCAGATTGACTACTAAACTCAAAGAACTGATGAGGGGCAGAGGCAGGTGAGGGGATAGTTCTCATGGTTTCTGTGGCTCATCTCAAGACCCCATCCAGGGCATAGAGCAGGGAATACAATCCAGACCCGTGAGGAAAATTCAAACTTGCTTCTTCTTCCCAACCTCAACCCATACCACCTGTTTCCTTCATCCTGGCATCCTCTCCTCTTCTACCCATCTGTGTGGGTACTGTGAGATAGAGCACAGTAACCCCACCTGCTCCAGACCTTCATGATGGGAGCAGAAATGAGCTGAATCCATGGAGCCCCAGGGTCTCAGCCAGCAGGTCTGAGTGCAGAAGGAAGGCTGCAATTCCAACAGAATTCAGGATGCCCCTCTGAACTGAGATGAAACACCAGTCATTCAACACAGCTTCAAAGTCAGGATGTGGCCAAAGCCTAGTGAGCCAACAGGTGGCCAGTTCATCCCAGCTCATGAAGAGGGTTGTACCTCTGACTGATTCTGTATCTCACCTTCTGTAGGTCTGATTTAGTTTCAACACTTATCAGCACTGGTTAGATGATCAGAGTTATGCTTGGGGTTATGAACACTCTAAAATATAGGCCCTGCAAACAAGAGATTGTTATTTATAGAAGAAGGAACTAACACCAACACATTATATAAGTTTGGTGCAGGGTAGAGTGGAGGTCTAGTGGAGGTCTAGCCCCTAGTCGAGGCTGCACTCTGAGCTGGAAAACAATGAACTTACTTGTAGAAAGTCAGAACAGACATCCTTCCTTGCACCTGGTTGCACCTTATCAATAGGGCATCCCCTGAAAAGACAAGGAGAAATAATGCAAGCCCATATCAAGCTGTTCAACCCTATGATCAAGAAGGGCTATGTGTGTGTGCATGCACACATGCTCATGTGAGTTTCGGTCACCAGGACTTCAGAAAACTTGATGAAAATCAGACAGACTCTGCCTCAAGCTGAGTCCCTAGGACTCACCAGATGTTTCTGAAGAGCTAACCAGAGCAGCCAGGTACAATAACAGGTCAAAGAGATGGTAGAGCTTAGTTCTGCAAGGGACTCAGTGGAGCAGATGCAAGACAGACTTTTTCCTATTTATCCTACTAAGTTCAAGTAAAAACTTTGGAATGCACACACACACACACACACACATATATATATCATCATACGTATGTATATTTATTTTATGAAAGGAGTAGAGAAGAATAGTGAGGAAACTCACACAGTCCTTAGCTTTCCGGGTTTTCTCTTAGTCTCATCTATATAAGACCTGTAGCTGAAGAAGCTGGCAACCCATACCAATAGCCACAGTTAAAAACGTTCTGGCAGTTTCTAGTCTCTAGTCAAAGGACTGGGGAAGAGGCAACCCAGCAAAACAGGAATTTTATAGACAATTGCTATTCTACTCCAGCCAAACAGACATTACTGTGACCACACGTTCTTTAGCAAGGGCTACGTGACAAGCTCAGACATCCATCTGCACCCAGCTATGCAGGATACTCCAAGTCACTCTTAGGGATTCAGGGAAGACTGAGTAGGGAACCAGCACTTATATCTCAGTTGGACAGCAACAAGTCCTTTCCTACCTCTCCTGTTAGTATAGAGCATGTAAGGAACAGTACAAAGTCATCCCTGCTCATTCCAACCAAGGTGCCATCAGTAGAGGCCTAGTGGGAACCAGGACTTATGTCTCTACCCTGACAATGAGTCAGCACCACCCCTTTTCCCTGCTAGGGCAGTGCCTGAGTAAACTAGGAAAATTTTAATAAAGAAGAGATAATAAAAAACTAAACTAAAGGAGTTCAGCACCAAATTATCAAAAATTACAAAAAATGTAAATGGGGTAAATATTCTAACTAAGAAAAAGAGATGAAAAAGTGTACTAGAAAATATAGCCCAAATATATTCTGTCTATAAGGAATTAATTTTAAATATAAGGGTAAATGTAGGTTAAAACCTACAGGGTGTAAAATATATATCATGAAAATATTAATCAAATATATTTTGAGCTGCTATATTAGTACCAGATGAGGTAGAATTCAGAGCAAAGAAAATCTCAAGAGAGGAACATTACATAATATAATGATAAACAATCTGCAAAAAAGACATAATAATATGAAAAGTGAAAAATGAGAAAGTTTCAAAATATTTGAAGCAAAATCTGAAAGAACCAAAAAAAGAAATAGACATATATTCAATTGCAGCTGCAAAGTTCAATACTTCTTTCTGAACAAATGGTAGAATAGTTACACAAAATATGCAACATACCTAAATTTGTGGGACACAGAAATCACAGAGATGAGGGGAGAATTCACAGCACTAAATCCAGTAGAGGCCAGGAGAGATGGCAATCAATAAATTAAATTCTTATCTAAAATAACTAGAAAAAAAGTAAAATAACTTCAGGCAAACAAAAGAGACAAAATAATTAAGAGGAGAACTCAATAAAATTTAATTCAGAAAAGCAATAGAGAAAACCAAAACAGAAGGCAGTTTCCTTGAAAAGAGTAATTAAATTAACAATTAATTTCTCTAGCAAGAAAAACAAGAAAAAACTGAAGACACCATTACCAATATTATCTGTTTTTCTTGGTGGGTGAGTGCAAAGACTGTCTGTGTACTGAACGCCCCATCTATTTCAAAATGGCCAATACTCAGCCCTGACAGTTCGGCTGCCCACCTCCACCTGCTCTTATTTCTGACTCTTGATCATGTGTCTATTATAATACTGTCAGTGTGGTGTCTTTCCAAGTATTGTCTGCTCCGGCTCTGTGCCTCCCCTATACCTCATAAGGGTTCTCATTCTTTAAAATGAAATTAGCCCATTTCCTAGCTAATTTTTTTTTTTTTTGAGACAGATTCTCAAGCTATCACCCTGGGTAGAGTGCTGTGCTGTGGCATCATAACTCATAGCAACCTCCAAGTCTTGGTCTCACATGATCCTCCTGCCTCAGTTTTTCCATTTTTAGTAGGAATGGGGTCTTGCTTTTGCTCAGGCTGATCTTGAACTCATCAGCTCAGGTGATCTGCCTGTCTTGACCTCCCAGAGTGCTAGGATAATAGGTATGAGCCACGCTGCCTGGCCTCCTATCTGAATTTTAATCCAATCTAGTTAGTCTTTACTTAGCCTTTAATTATAATCCAATATCACTTTTTCAGGAAAGATTTTCCTGGTGTCACCAGATTAGGAGTTCTGTAATCCTTCCTAGCACATTGTAACTCTGTGGTACATTTAATCTTGCGTTATTTAGCACAGTTGTAGTTTATTTTGGCAGGGGCCGGTTTGAACCCACCACTTCCGGTATATGGGGCCAGCACCCTACTCCTTTGAGCCACAGGCACCGCCCCAGTTGTAATTTTATATTTATTTATATTTGTTGCATAATTATTTGATTAAAGCTGTTCCCCAGACTCAAGACAAGGCCAGTAGTCTCTGGATATGAAGGCATACTAGATCAATCTATCCATCTGAATGTCTCTAGGAACCCAGGGTAGCTTTGCTGATTGATCATTTCATGTAAGTATGTGCTAAGCCTACTAGGTTGCACATATCCAGTTGTAACTTAAAATGTTAAAAAAGGTGTTTGCTGGGTGCTGCCTGTGGCTCAAAGGAGTAGGGTGCCAGACCCATGTACTGGAGGTGGTAGGTTCAAACTCAGCCCCGGCCAAAAACTGCTAACAACAACAACAACAACAAAAAAGGTGTTTGCTAAGGAATAGAAGATTTCTAGTTTCCCCCCTCAGTCTCTAGGCTCCTGCACTAATTACTTCTGTGAGGATCATTCCTTCTTTGGATTTGCATTTTGAAGCTTCATGAAACTGATGAAAAATTTCACCAGCAAATGTCCCCAGGAAAAGCTGAGAGATTTGCGCTTTTCTTTAGGCCAGTGAATTACACAGCTAGTTTGACTGTGTTTGATACCTGATAGACGCATAGTTTGCTCCTGAGATCACTGGTGGAAGGTTATCTTCAAAGCTGCCATCAGGATGTTAGAAAAAAACCAACAATAGACATGTCAAGTGAAGTGATGATGTGAAAATTACTGTAATTATGAGGGATAGATACATTTCAATTGGCCCATCCTCCAGGACAGCTTATTCATGGGTTGGTCTTCCCTGTTGATCTGAATCTTGATAACTATTTCAGGAGCTCCCAGGCCGTGATTTTGCTTGTTTTTGTTTCTGTGGGAAGAGAAGGCATCATATTAATTATTACACATAATCTCACAATTCTAAATAAATTAGGGTAGGGACTTTTAAAAAATGAACTTAACAGAGCTGTAGGCAACTTTCATAGGTATTTATAAAAAGTAAAAGATGCTGTAACGTGTTTACACCTAAACCTCTGTTCATTTTGATCTGTGTCTCTCTTTCAAATCCTGCCTGTGATTTAGAACCTCTACCATGACTCCTGCCTGATCCTGCGTTGGGGAAAGCCCGCCCTCCTCTTCCCAACTCAGTGCTGAGGGTTTACCACATGCCACTCACTTCACTTTCTGCCTCCTCGAGCTTGTGTTTTCTGATTCGTTCTTCCTTCCCTCCTCTCTTCAGCAGCACAGACCACACTGGGAGCTCCAATGCATTTCCATGAGTGGTTTACAAAGATGTAAGAGGAGGGTCAAGAGGAGGAAAGCATGGAAAGGGAAGAGCAGAAAGCACTAGAGAGGAAGAGATTTCAGGTGAGGTTATAGGTTGCAGGTTGCAGGAATGAAAAGGGAGAAAGAATCACACTGTCAGTATCAGACGGCAGGATATTTGCAAAAAGCCTGCTGAATAGACCCAGGTCCCCATAAAAGGCGGCCATGATCAACTGTTTTTAGACTCCAGCTTTGCATGGCCGGCCATTATTAATTTTACTTTGGTGAATTAAAAAAAGTCAAAGATGTGGCTTTGACCACAGATAACCCAGAGACCATCAAACCCCAATCAGCTTTGCCGAAGTCAGGTTAAAGAACAAAAGGTAAACCTGCTACTTTTCTGTAAAAGAGTCACATCCTCCTTCCCCTTGAGTGAGAATATCTACTGCTGAGTAGTTTTTAATTACTAAAAATAACTCTTTGATATATTTCTGTATGTTTTAAAAGAATTCCTCCTGTGTCCTTAGGTGAGATACCTAGACAAACAGGATCTAGGGAATGTAACTTTTAAGAAGCTTGATTCATTCTGGGGCACTGTTCTCAGAGAACAATGCCCAGTTCATTATTGACCACCATCAGATTAGCTTATTTTACTTAATGTACTAAGAAAACAATTCCATTCTCAATTTACATTTTTAATTCCAATTAAGTCTTAATGTGTAGCTTGTATCAAGATCAGTGTTTAATTTCTAGTGAATTTCATTTTTAATTTCTATTGAGTCTGAACGTATGTACATGTTTATCAGCCATTTGTATGTTATCTTCTGAGACTTCATTCTGAGGGCGTAGTTTTTGTGATCTTGTTTATTTTAGATCTCTTTAGGTTTTAAGAATACAGATGTGCTTAATCTGTAATACTTTTTGAACATTTATCTCAGTGTGCCATATGCATATTTTAATTTTGAGTATTTTTATATACCTCTATTATTTTTAAATTTGAAAAGTTTTCACCAATCTAAGAAGTACATATAAACCTCTATTTTCTCCTAGAACTCTGTTTTTATTATGTTTATTATTTCGCATGATTTTAAAATTAGTTTATTGTTGAACATGGTAGTTGGTAAATCTCCAAATTAATTTATGTATGAGTAGTTAGCTAATGTCCTGAAATAATTACTGAATACTGTATTTCCCTTTCTCACCAGTTTGCCATATTTTCCTCATTATACATGAAATTTATGTGTCAGAATCCTTAGCTTGGCTTCAGTAATACACATAAACATCTCTTATTCAGAACTGGAATATTTATATATTAATAGGGTGGCTTAATGTCTAGTAGAGCAATATTATATAATGGTCACTATTAAATAATATAATGGTTTTATAATTTTATACTATTTATTCTCCATAGTAATAGAAGTAATAGAAGAATTTTTAGTGATTTTTTGACACCCTACATCCCAAGCAATCCCACTGACTTCAGCTTGTGTTAAACTTAGATACTAAGTGGGAAAGAATTTCCATCTATATGATATTTGGCCTTCCAATCTTGAACATATTTATTTGTCTCTCATGAGCACTACACTCACTTATTGAGTGTGGGTCTATAACTCTGGCTCTATCTTCTGTGGTTAGGAATGCTGCTTGTTTTCACTGTAACGTCTTTGTAATTATCACTAGTAAGTACTAAAGTTATTGTTTTCTGGTTTTTTTCAAAGTCTGATTACCATATCCTACTCTTTAAATAGAAATCCAATAATATCATTTGTATATGTTAGTTAGGCAATCACGTAACCATACAATCTAGGAATAATGAAAATAATAACAATATCGTGTGTTCCTTTTTTTGAAACTTTAGATATAGTTACTGTTTTGTTAAAATCAAATATTAGGATAAGCAATATTTAGAATTCTAGAGTACATCATTAATGATAAAAACCTTTACTTTCATACTGATCTGGCTGATGCTCTCTAGTTTTTATTTTACCTTAGTTTATTTTAAATTATTTTTTCAAGCATTTTTTCTAATTTAAAAATGTGTTCATTTGTTGTTTCATGTGATATGTAAGAATTGAAATTTATAGGAAGTGAGATACAGCAGGCATTTCTGTGGGCATACACTTTTGATATTTGTCTTTTTTAGAAAAAGACTCGACTTAGAAGAAATAATGCCTTTGTAATGTGTGAGTAGAGGAGAAGGGAGGGGTCGGAGGTAAGTTCTAGTCACTGTGATTAGTTGTTGTGTGTTGCTCTAAGCAGCCTTTTAACTTGTATTATTATTTTTTTCAAATCAGCACTTGGTGCAGCACATGGTGCTTTTAGTTACAGCAAAGCAACGAGGGAGGAGGGAGGAGGCCACCGAGTCCCACAGAGTCTCCAGGAAGGGCTTAGGGTGAAGCTGTGGCAGGACAGGGTCTCTGAGGCCCAACTGAAGGGGGTGGCCTCTCCCAGGGGACTCAACATGCCCCCATTTCCTCAGTTTCCAAGAGAACAGGGGTCCGTCTACCTTCAAACCTGCAGGTGGCTGAATGCAACTCTGAACAGAAAAAGGAAAGTTTCTGTTTTTAACCCGAGAGCGACCGATGGGTCTACGCTGTGCACACACAGCCAGTTCCCAGCTTCCAAGCCCATTGGTGTAACACCAGCCACACAGCCAGAACCTGGCTGGGAAGATGAGCAAGACGCCATGTGGGCCTCTGGGGTCAGCCTTGCTGTCGAGGCTGGGTAGGACCCACAGTGTCTCCAAAGACAGGGAGACCTTGAATATGAACTCTGTCTCCAGCCCAGATCATCAAAGCCACAGGCTGTCCTGTGCTGTGCAGGGTAGAAATTGCACTAATATGCACTCACTGGAAGGTACCAGGACACAGTAACTGCCTGTATTGTCACGCACGTGTGAGCATTACAATCCCGATGCGGGCTGCAGAAACAGGGAAAGGGGGGCTCAAAGGCTATCAAGAGGCTCCAGAACTCATGCTATTCTCGGCCACAGCCCCAAACCTGCTCCCTGAAGACAATAGCTCTAGAGCCCAGGGCACCAGGCATAGCCGTCATGTGATGCTAAAGCACTGTGTCTCTGCTGCCACTGGATACAGCACCTGGCTGTCCCTTCTGTAGCTCCACCACAGAATCCACCTACAGCTTGGTGCTGGAGTCTGTTGATGGCCCCTAATCCAATTCTTCCTACTCCAGCTTTTCAGGGGAAAGTGGGTCCTGCCCCCTACAGAGAAGATTCTCAAACATAGGAAAATAGTTCAGATACTGATACCTGAAAAGAAATTGCAAATGTGCCCGACATCATCATACTGTGAAGGACACCTTCTCTGTCTATTTGACACTTACTGAATGCCTGCTCTGTGCCCAGCATGGTGCAGAGGGACAGGGTGGCAGTGATTCATGTGTGAGGGTTATGTGTCCACTTGGCCTGGACATAGAGGCCCATTGCTCAGAAACTAGTCTAGGTGTTGGAAGGAAGGAGTTTTGCACACGTGGTTAATGTTACACTCAGTGGACCCTCAGTGACGATACCAGGGTGGGCCTCATCTGAACAGATGAAGGCCTTAAGAACAAAGACCAAGGGCCCCAAAGAAGAAACTCTGCCCCAACACCAAAACATAGATACCCTCCTGAGTCTCCAGGCTCCTGCCCTGCTCTGCCAATTTCGTAATTGCCAGTCCCAGAATCACACAAGGTAATGCCATGAAATATATCTCTCCTCTCCTCTCTCTTTCCCCGTGTGTGTGTGTGTGTGTGTGTGTGTGTGTGTATCACCTGGTGATTCTGGTTCTCTGGAGAATGCATGATGGTCACTGTCCTCACAATGGCCACACAATGAAGCAGATTCTTGTAAAAGTCTGTCTCACTGTCAGTGATACAAAGGGACAAAAACAAAGTGTTGCCACAAAGAATGACGCCAGATGCCTTGATTTGGAGAGGGAAGTCTGGGGCCTTCTCAGATGGGGCAAGTGAGATCAGAGACTTAGAAATGCAGAGGTGGCTTCAAAATCTAGAAAACAAACAGAAACCTCACCAAGGGAATAAACCCGGATCCCGAGGGGCCTCCGGGCCCCTGAGAGAAAGTCACAGTCTGGAGGGCACAGTAGAGCAGGGAGGGAAGGGAGTGGATATTATGGGGGCCTGCCAGGTGCCATCTCAGGGGTGAGCCCTGTACTCTGGGCATATTTTTAAAACTTAATCCTTGCCACTTCAGGTGGGCATGGTTTTATAATCCTATTTTACATGTGGAGAAATTTGCCCAAACTTTTATAGCCAATGACTGGCCTCGCTTCTGTTTTAACTCTGTCCTGTTTCTTTCCAAGACTCTTCTCACCGTACTGCACATGATAGAGATGAGACGATTTAGGCACTTTTTGTTTGTTTGCTTGAAACAACTGTAGGCTTTGCTTACTGTTGAATTTGCAACCTATAAAGCAGTGATACTCTTCTAAAAGCACATTTGCTCTGATTGCAGCTTGAAAGCTCTTCGATATCTGAATATTGAATCATCTTATGTGGGCATCCTCAAACTACGGCTCACAGGCCACATGCAGCCCACTGAGGACATTTATCCAGCATGCTGGGTGTTTTTGCCGCTGCTTAGCAGCTGACTTATCCTGGGGCCTGCAGTCCGGCCCTCCAGTGGTCTGAGGGACAGTGAACTGGCCCCCTGGTTAGAAAGTTTGAGGACCCCTGATGCATAATCCAAACTAACACTTATTTTTGGGTTATTGTGAACTTACTGCTGGGAGGGGTCTTCCCTACTGAGCATGTGTGCTCTTGCTTAAAGCCTTCCAGGGCTTTTCACCATCAATGTGAGCAAGTCTAATCTCTTTTCCCTCATTTTTAGGGCTGTTCATAATTTGGTTGCAGATGATTTTGCAAATTGATCCAATATGTTCCACGAACTTTACTTCTCACTCAATAACAGCTCTTTCATAAACATGCCCTTTCTTACCGGACTCCACGAGTTCGTGTTTTCCCATTCACCAGGAGAGTTTATTGTGCATTCATAGCGCCTTCAGAAGCTCTGAGAAAGACGGTCACCTTAAACTACATCTCCCAGAAGCAGCAGTGCCTTTGAACCACCACCATAGATTTAACATCTGTTGCTCACGAAGGAGAAAATGCAAAGCCCGGCGTTGGTTGATAGCAAAGTGTTGGAAGTGATCACGTAGCGTGAAAAGCTTTGCTTGGATTACGTTGACCCAGCTGTCCGAAGGCTTCTCACAGGGCACCTGTTGGGTTTTATGGGTAAAGAATCGTTTGTCAGCGTGGGAAGGGATTGCCTTGGTTGTCTTGTTGTGTAATCCAGTTTGGAGTCCCTCTGATTGGGCTCCAAGTGACCCTCTCACGTTCCCCAACTATGGGGAAGAAGAGAAGACTTTGTCTCTGATAGCTGTAGCCACAGGCTGTATCTGAACATTTTTAATGCTTTGTTTTGTTTTTAATCTCGTTGGTTTTGCATCCTAAGAGGATAGGGCCTGAAGATTCCACATTAGTAACACAATTTAAACCCTTTATTTGACAGAGGAAGAAAATGAAACCCAGGCAAAAACGGAGATTTTTTTCCCCGTGGTTTCCTGATGTGGCAGCTGACCCCTTTGCAAACCTATCTGTGTCTTCCTGTGCTCAACGCTTTCCCCACTACTCCATCTTCTCTTTCCTTGGGTTGGAATTCAAAAGTTTTGCAATAATATAAGGATTTGAACAACTATTTTGGCTAAAGGGAATGCTGTTACCTGAATCAGTGGGTTTCAGCATGAGATGACCCCTTTGCTCCCTTGGCATGGGCCCAGGAATGAGTGGAAATGGGCTCCCAGCGTGGGGAGTGGCAGTTCCAGCTGCGGCAACTTAGAGCCAGCTTGGCCAATGGGTAGAGGAGTAGTTCTGGCAGCCACATTTCGGAGACATTTTTCTATGCCTCATTAACAAGCATCTTATGGAAATATAATACATTTACAATTCCAAGAATGTTGAAAACAGACTACCTCAGTGTTTCTATTTTCTATATCTAGCATGTGAGCAATGGTTGACTAGGAAAAAGAACAAATACGTCTTATTTCTCCTGTGATCTGGCTTGGGGTCGGAACTGGTATGTTCACGTGCATGTGTGTGAGCGTGTGTGTTTGTGCACATGTGTGAGCATGTGTGTATGTGCACGCATGTATGTGTATGGGGGGTTCTGTCTCATTTCAAATATCCTAATTGATTTAGTGATTTTTCTAACACACTAGAAGTGGTAATAATGACAATAAATACATCTGCAATTGAAAACTACATTTTAACGGGAGCAGTTTCATGTTATAAAACTTCATCCACTATCAAATACAATGTTTGGAGACTTTGGGAAAACACAATGACATTCCAGGACCTCAGGCACTGGCATAAATTAATAAAGTCAAAGATCAAAGTAACTAGTACAATAGCAAGCACTTAACCAAGCCCATACTTTTTTGGATGTATTTTAGGGAAATTTTCCCCTTTTTTGGTCTATTTTCCCATGGAAGTTTAAAAAAAAATGAAAGAAAATTTTAAACTATGTGGGATAATTTAAAATGCATACTTAAATATGATTAAAAAATATGCTCTGAAAATCTTAGCAATTACCACTAACAGCTTATGTGCTTGAGACAGGGAAGGCATGTAATACATGTGAACTTGAGAAAGTTCTTTCTAGAGCACCTTGTGATGTGAGTACTGGGAGAGCCAATTGTGAACTTTCTCTGGTGGTCAAGCAGAGCCTCCCCAACTTTGGTGGCGCCTGCATTCTCCAGAGGGTCTGACAGAGCACGGACCACTGTCCTCCGTCCCCCGCACTCTGACTCAGCAGAACTCACATTTCTAGCAAACTCTTATGTATTGTCCATGATGTTGGTCTTGGGGATGAGTGCACATGTGCCTGTACGTATATGTTCAATTTAAGATGAAATTGTGGCAGAAAGGAGCACAATAATCATGCAATTTTATTTTATTTTATTTTATTTTTTTTTTTTTTTGAGACGGAGCCTCAAGCTATCCCCCTGGGTAGAGTGCCATGGCATCACAGCTCATAGCATCCCCCAACTCCTGGGCTCAAGCGAGTCTCCTGCCTCCGCCACAACACCCGGCCATTTTTTG
>CAUYQV010167701.1:0-55836 GCA_963574575.1 Galagoides demidoff | reverse complement strand
TATTCTTTAGAATAAATTCCTAGATTGTAATGGCTGTGTTGAAGGATATCAACACGAAATTTACACTTCAAAATTCATGTTGTAACTGAGAAAATGACATGAAGGCTGTGTTGATCAGTTTGATGGAAGTATTTCGGATTGCATGCGAAAACCCCACACTGTACCCCAGAAGTGCATTAATGTACATAGTTACCATTCAATAAAATAAAATAAAAAAAAAAATTCATGTTGTGCTAATAAGTGTAGCATCTTTTTTTCTATATTAGCTTTCTCGCAAACCTGTATTTTTGTATATGATACAGGAGACATGCAGACTTAAATTTGGCAATTAAAGATATCTTTGAGTCATGGGTGGCACATGTGGCTCAGTGGGTAGGGCGCCGGCTCCATATACCGAGGGTGGCAGGTTCAAACCTAGCCCAGGCAAAACTGCAACAAAACAATAGCTAGGCGTTGTGGCAGGCACCTGTAGTCCCAGCTACTTGGGAGGCTGAGGCAAGAGAATCGCCTAAGCCCAGGAGTTGGAGGTTGCTCTGAGCTGTGTGATGCCACAGCACTCTACCAAGGGTGATAAAGTGAGACTCTATCTCTACAAAATATATATATATATATATATATATATATTTATCTTTGAGTCAAGTTTTTAAAAAATAATATTTTTCAAATAATATAAATTTTAAAAAACCAATATTTTCAAATAATCTCCTTTGGATAAATGCTCAGACTTTGAAATGTTTTCTCCCTTTTCTTTTCCAAGATGTCTTCATGGCAGTTGAGGGCAGGACTCCAGCCACTGGCTATTCTTTGGGTCTCTGCAGGTCTTTCATTCCATATTATCACTGGGCATCTTCTGAAGCCCATGGGGGCTGGTGCTAGTGTCTTCATTAATCTTATCTTTGAGACCAGTGATGTCTATTTTTTTGTTCTGTCTTTTTTGTTGAGACAGGGTCTCACTTTCTCTCCTGGGACTAGAGTACAGTGA
The DNA here is from genome assembly GCA_963574575.1 of Galagoides demidoff. Lineage (NCBI taxonomy): Eukaryota > Metazoa > Chordata > Mammalia > Primates > Galagidae > Galagoides > Galagoides demidoff. The sequence goes on along the minus strand of CAUYQV010167701.1, from coordinate 54,854 downwards.
CATCATTATACCTCTCTGCAACCTTAAACTCCTGGGCCCACCTCAGCCTCCCAAGTAGCCAGAAGTAGAGGTGCATGCCACCATGCCTGGTTTATTTTTGTATTTTTTTTTTTTTGTATAGACAGGGTCTGCCTGTAGCAAGGGTCCTCAAACCTTTTAAACAGGGAGCCAGTTCACTGTCCCTCAGAACATTGGAGGGCCAGACTGCAGGCCCCAGGATGAGTTGGCTGCTAAGCAGGACAGGCAGCGGCAGCAAAAAAACACCCGGTGGGCAGATAAATGTCCTCAGCAGGCCACATGTGGTCTGCGGGCCATAGTTTGAGGATGCCTGGCCTATAATAAGCAGAAATGAAGAGGAGCTTAAGCTCTTCTCTAACTCTTGAACTCAAACAATCCTCCTACTTTGGACTCCCAGAGTGCTGGGATTAAAGGCATGAGCCACTGTGCCCAGCCTTTCTTGGTTATACTTATGGCAGCTTATTGGCAGGAGAGTGCCTACATGGGAATGACTACTGTCCCTAGGACTCAACTCTAGAGATTGGTCACTCACAGCCTCTGCTTGGTATCCTCTTATCCCACTGTCATTTGGAAACTAAGCCGTTCCATGTTCCAGTAAGTTTCCAGAGGCTTTTCCAGGGCCCAGTCATGCCAACCTTAGTGCCTTAGCAAACTAAGGAATAATTTTTGCCCTCTCACAACTTACTATGCCATTAGATCATTTTTAATCTCTTATCTAGGTGGCACCATGTTGGAGGTTGGACTTACTTCTGAAGGATACCTTACCATTTTCCCATTTTGTGCCTGGAGATACAAGGATGTCAGGTCCCATCTGGGTCACCACCTGTCAAGAACGGGGACTGGCCAGGTCTCTGGCCCCCGGCTTATCTAGGTTCTGAATGCCGCCCACTAGGCTACCTTGCTTGGAAACAATTGCTCTCAGGTACCTGAGGGCTATTTACTTTAGCAGAAGAGAGAGAGAGAGAGACAGTATTCGAGGGAGTAAAGTAGTCTTAGTAAGAAGAATATACCTTAGCAGTCTTTAGCAATCTTTCGTAGAGAGATGTCCTGCAGGCATTCTGCAGGCAGGAGAAGTGGCAGAATCAGAGCGAGGGGGTCTGTGGTAAAATGGGCGCTCCTGACTACCTTCTCCTCCAGCCTCTTATAGATTCACTCCCCCGTGGCTGTTAACACCACAGGTGTAGAGACTGCTAATCATGATGCTGTCATCTCCCAAGTTCTCATGTTTGTTAAGAGAGCCAAATCCCTCCCCATGCCCTTATCACCAGGGTGTTACATTACCGAGCTAGACAGGTGTTTCTTATAACTCTCACTCCTTCTTGCCATAAGCTATACCGGCTGCTACACAAAGAACTGGCTTTAGTGCTCTAAGAATCTCCCAAACTTACCTGGGACCAGTCCCTCCTCCTCTGGGAACTAGAAAGGGCTATATTTTACTTCTTTTACCTGTATGGGCAAGATGAAATGTCCCCTCCATCTCAAAGTAGTATTGACCTTCTCCATTCCCTGGGGACTTAATGATGGAAAGTTATCAGCTTTCCAAAAGGAGAAATACATTGTAGGGTATTTCAGAAAATATTATCTATGTCACATACATTTTAAGCCCTTAATATATATTAGCAAATTACCCTGCAAGATATAGTATCAATTTAAACTCCCAATAGTAGTACATAAAATGTCCTTTCCCATTGTCCTTCAACAGTGGACACTAAACTTGGCCAACCTGTTTTGCAAAATCTTGTTATCTCAGTCTTTTAACTTGCATTTCTTTGAGTACTAGTGAAGTTGACACTTTTTGATAAGTTTGTTTTGTGAATTTCCTGTTCATGATCTTTGCTCATTATTCTATTAGTCTTTTCATATCTTTCTTACTAATTTATGAGAGCTCTATGTATAGTAAGACTATTAACCCAAGTTTGCCATTTGCTTTTTATTTTATTTATATTTTTTGCTTTTCAAAATTTTAAAAATTTTTATGAAGTAAAATCGATCTTTTTTCCCCTTCTAAAAAGTTTTTTGGGGTTGGCCTTCATGTTTAGAAGGGTCTTCTACACAATGATTATATAAATATGTATTTTCTACACATTAATATAGACTTTAATGCTTTCATTTAAGTATTCAATATATTTGAAATTTATTTTGGTGCAAGATATGGGGTAAGACACTTTTTTTCTGAAATTTTTAACAAGTTGTCTTAATGTCCCAGTGCCTTTTATAAAGAAGAAAAATAGAGTGCTCTTAATTTTTCAGAGCATTGTGGCTTCAGTATAGTAACTATAAGTGACTGCCACAACCTTCCCATGTTTTCTGACATTACATCAACTCTGAGGAACTTAAGTCTAACCAAAATTCATCTGGACTTAGGTGAATGGGAAATAGAAAGGACCCTTCCAGATATATCTTGAAGAAGTAGAATATCTGATAGTGGCTTCATCCCTGTGTCATACACCCTAACCTATCAAAGGGATTGCTCACAACCTCCTGGCTAGAGTTTCACTAGATATTTTTGTGGCTCAACTGTCACAGTATCATCTCAGGGAAAACCCAGAGGCATTTCTTTTAGAAAACATAGAGTGGCTTGGCGCCTGTAGTTCAGTGGCTAGGGCACCAGCCATATACACTGGAGCTGGTGGGCTGGAACCCAGACGGGGTCTGCGAAACAACAACAACTACAATCAAAAAATAGCCGGGTATTGTGGCAGGCACCTGTAGTCCCAGCTACTTGGGAGGCTGAGGCAAGAGAATTGCTTAAACCCAAGAGTTTGAGGTTGCTGTGAGCTGTGACACCACAGCACTCTACCGAAGGTGGCATAGTGAGACTGTCTCAAAAAAATGAAAAGAAAGAAAGAAAAAAGAAAACATAGATGTACAAAGGACCTCTGTTTCTATGGCTGAGACATCTTCAAGATGCTAGGCAAAGTATTGATTATCTTGGAGTGGAAACATCCCTGAACTATCAAGAATATTAACCAATTAGAAGAGTTTCCCTAGTTTCCCAACCTAGTAACTTTTCAAGAAGAAAGACTTTTACCTAGTCTTTGGCTGAAGCTGCAGTGTGCCAGTAACTGAAGTCCCTTCTACCTTCACCTTTATTCTTGCCTACCATACTCTAACATGCTCCTAAGTTATTTAAAAAAAAAAAAACTACAATGGGCTCTGTATCTGTTGCTCAGTAGCTAGGGCACCAGCCACATACACCAGAACTGGCCGGTTCAAACCCAGCCCAGGCCTGCCAAACAACAATGACAACTACAACAAAAAGTAGCCAGGCGTTGTGGTGGGTCCCTATAGTCCCAGCTACTCGGGAGGCTGAGGCAAGAGAGTCGCTTAAGCCCAGGAGTTTGAGGTTTCTGTGAGCTGTGACACCACAGCACTCTACCAAGGGCAACATAGTGAGACTCTGTCTGAAAAAAAAAAAAAAAACTCCAATGGCCAGGCACAGTGGCTCACACCTGTAATACTAGCTCTCTGGGAGGCCAACATGGGTAGACTGCCTGAGCTCAAGAGTTTGAGACCAGCCTGAACAAAAGCCAGAGCCTGTCTCTACTAAAAATAGAAAAACTAGAGAGGTGGTGTGGTGGGCACCTATAGTCCCAGCTACTCAGGAGACTGAGGCAAAAGGATCACTTGAGCACAAGAGTTTGAGGTTGCTGTGAGCTAGGACACCATGGTACTCTACCCAGGGCAGAGTGGGACTCTGTCTCAAAAAAAAAAAAACCTCCAATTTCATGGAAAGAGCTATTAAATCCCATGTTTCCTCCAGAATATATTTAATTACTCTTGCATCTGTTTCTTAAGGAATCTGGCTTTGATTGAAGTTAAGTATATAGTGTGGAAACAGAAATTAATATATTGTAGGTAGAGACAAACTACTTCAAAATCCTCAAGACCCTGTGCTCAGGTCAGACACCATTGGCTAAAGTAACTAGGAAAATCACAAAATTCAGTTTTTGACAAATAAGGAAAACAGTATGTGTAGAAGTATTTGAGTTTCACATCCAATATAGGTAAGATCTCTAAGCAAGTACCCTGTCACAGAAAACAAAATATCAGCAAGTCTCAGACACTGTCCCACCCCAACAGGTCTCCTGGCCTGAAAACAATGGATCCATCTAGCATCAGATCAAATTCATATGTAATTACAATAACCCAACAGGGAAAGAAAAGAATACTAAGTAGAGCTATGCCTGGCTGGAGTTTAGGGCTCCCCAGTGCATCCTATGTAGAGATGAAAAGTAAATGGGAAGATGGATGGTCTTTTCAAAGGGCTTTTCATTTGACTAAGGGAGAAGCCCATATGCTGCACTTCTGCCACAGGCAGCACCCACAGTCATCTGGAAAAGTACCCTCCCAAAATACCCTCCCACACAGCTACATTTGTGGAAGCATGCATCCAAATCAAGAACACACTAATTCAACAAATACTGAGCATTGTTTGCGTGCCGTGTACCACGTGAGAGGGTGAGGCTGCAATGATGAACCAAACAATCATGGTTCCAGTTCTCACAAAGTTCAGGGTACACATATAGTGAGGGTGGACACATAGTTATTACATAATATGTAATCACAATTAAGGTGATAACATTGCTATGATTCAGAAAGTACAGGGTAGACTCAGAGGACACAAAGGGTTTACCTACTTATTTTTAATTTCTAAATACCCTTGAGAAATTGTCCTCATTTATAATACTATGTATGATACAGCTGTCCCTAAAGCTATAGTTTATATTGCTGGTAGCAGGGTTGTAGTCCTAAAACACAAATCTGGTGATGACGCAGATTTATTTCAAATCCCTTGGTATCCACCAAATAAAGTTCAAGATCCTTGGTTAACTTAGTGATCAATGTCTTTCACGATTTGGCCATACCTGTTTTGTTTTCAGCTTCTGTCACTCACCTCTAGGTCTCTCCTAGTGGGCACCACATTAATCCACTCCGCAAAGATACCACGTACTGTCAGGTTCCATGCTAATCCTATTTCATTTTTGAATTTGTCTATCAAAATCTATCCTCAACATAACTAACATAATGATTGCAAAATGTATATCTTATCACAAAATTTCTCTCCTGAAAGCCTCTCAGGGGTTCCCCTTCAGCTGCAGGATGAAGTTGAAACTTTATAACATGGCATATAAGGCCATCCATGATCTAATCTCCTCTTCTCTAACCTAATTCCTCACCACTCTCGGCCTTGCATTTCATGCTCTACCAATTCAAATTGCTTGTAGTTCTCCAAGTGCATCATGCTACTTCTCATCTCTGTCTTTATTGGTGTTCTTCCCTCTAAGAATGCCTCAACCATGCCCACTCCCTTCATCTGCCTAATTCCTACCTATTCCTAATACTCAGCTCAGATATAGCCTCTAGGAAAATTTCCCTGGCACCTTTTCTATAAAGTCTGGGTTAAGTATCTCTCATCCCACAAAAGAGAACACAAAGTTCTATCAATTTTTAGTTCACTGTATTATAATTGTATTTTTCTGGGCCAATGAACTCATTTGACGGGTAGGTCTCTAAAGGAAGAGATTTTGTCATATCTCTAGGTGTATTCCCAAGATCTAACAATGCTGGCACACAGTAGGCACTCAATAAATGATTGCTGATTAAATTTACAAATAAATGAACCCTACCCGGTCAATTGATGGCCAAACTAATTCCTCTCCCCCAATACAAAAATGAAGAAATGCTTTGAGGAAAAAAAAAATATCTGCTACAAATCCTGTCATAAACATGTTTTGAGAAACTTGACAAACTTGGCTAAGACTAGCATGGCGCATATATAGCTTCCATACCCAAATATTTGACCATAAGGACATCTTCATTGGGTGAACTGACTGTTCTAATAAAGAATTACTTATATTCTACATCATTTCCTATTGTGATTATCTGTTCATGTGTCTGTGCTTCCACGAGGTATTTGGGCCATAATCCTGAAAGATACAATCCTAAAAATCATAATCTCAAATGTGGAAATCCCAAAAGTCTGATATGCCAAAAACATAATTCTGTTAAAAAATAAATTTTAAAAATTCTTTATTTACAGTTGTTAAGTTTATCTATTTGAAAAAAATACAAAAACATGAAAGAATGCTCACAGGCCACTTTACACAATAAAGGAGGCAATAATGACATACAATTTTGTAAGCATCAACACTCTGTTATACTATGACAGACACATAAGTATAACAATTATGAGCAAACAACCCATAAAGAAATAGCTTATATAACTGTGTTCATCTGAAATACCATGACAGACAACCTAAGTCTTTCAACAAATAAAAAACTTAAGTGAGTCACCACTGAATATGCAGTCGCTCAAAGAGCTGAGATCTTAAATAACTATCATTCACAAATGCAGATGTACAGAAAGGACATCTCTTCATTTATTGAGGAAGTTTCAACATTTTTACATACATATATAGTCTACTTATAGACAAAGGGAAGGTTGTGCTAATGCATTTTCATGGAGCCAAATTTTTTTTAAAATACATAAGTGAATTAGAACTCTCTAAAAGTCTTTATACAACTTATACTTCCTATATTTGAAATGATGTGAAGATGAAATACAGAGCATAGTGAACTGTAAAAAAAGAATTATGATAATTTAAAATAGTAGGGAAAAAAGAAAAGAAAAAGAAAAAAACAAAACCTCAAAAAAATTTAAAAAATTTAGACATGAAAAAGTGTATTATATGGCTAGATTATGAGCAATTGCGTAGAGGTGGTCCATAATCACTGGCTCTGATTGTGTAAAAATCTAAAATTGTACAACAAATAACAGCATAAATAAAAATCAAGTTGAGAAAGGACACTAGGGCTTCAAGGGGATGGGAGAAAAACCTGGCATAGGGCCCAGAAGTCTGGAGGGCCCATAAGAATGTGGGTATGGAATAACCTAGGTAACCAATGACCAATAAAAAGAGACTACAATCAATGAGCAATAGAAAAGAGTAATAAGGCCTAGAGGTGTAGAGAGGCCAATGAAAGACTTGCAACCAATTTCAAAAGGTGAGGGTATTTTTATACAGCCTCTCCTCTGTCTCTCACTTCGGTTCCTTTATGAGAAGGATCCACTTCCAACTCTCTTTGGAAGTGCCCTAAACTTTGTCTTTGTTTCTTCTTAAGTAAAATTTCTCTTTGTTATACTGAAACTCGTGTGGGTTACTTTTGCTCTCTATTCACACTGCCTGTGCTGCTCCAGTTTTATTCTGTTTCCATTCATTTTTTTGCTTTCAATTACTGTGGTGCCGCAAGCTCAGCGGAGTAATGGAACCAGGCCAGCACAGTTCAGGGAACTGGGACCTCTGAGCTTCAACGCAAGTGTTTTTATTTTTAGAAAGACTAAAAAATACTGACTCAGCATCCGTAGCACAGTGGTTACAGCACTGGCCACATACACCAAGGCTGGAGGGTTGAGCCCAGCCTGGGCCAGCTAACCAACAATGGCAACTGCAACAAAAAAGTAGCCGAGTGCTGTGGCGGGCGCCTGTAATCCCAGCTACTTGGGAGGCTGAGGCAAGAGAATCACTTAAGCCTAAGAGTTGGAGGTTGCTGTGAGCTGTGACACCACGGCACTCTACCAGGGATGACCTAGTAAGACTCTGTCTCAAAAAAAAAAAAGACTAAAAAATAAAATTGTGAGAAAATATATTAGCAAATTAAAGGATTTTATATACATAAAGAATAAAGAGTTTCCTCAAATCAATAGGAAACAAGAATCCAAAGGAAAAAATAGGCAAACAGGCAATTAAAAGATAAGTACACATTTTCAATCAAACACTCTTAAACTTTCAGCCTCACTAGTAATAACAAATGCAATTAGAAACAATGAGATCTTTTGCTTTTATGATCAGATTGGCAAAAATAAAAATGATTCAACACTTGTTAATATATAGTGCTCCTGGTAAAACTATGTGAAATGAACTCTCTGAAACTCCACTGATGAGAGTAATTGCAAATTGCTTCAAACTTTTCAAAAGCAAATTATTATTGACTATTAAAGCTCTACATTAAAATCTATAAAAACTTTAATTATGTATTTAAATATAACAATTTTAAATGTGTATACTTGATCACCCAGAAGTTTCATCATATACTGTACATATTGTTATGGACTGAATGTTTATATCTTCCACCAGATTTATACTTTGAAGCCTAATCTCCAATGCAATAGAATTTGGAAGAGGGGCCTTTGGCAGGTAATAAGGTTTAGGTAAGGTCATGAGGGTGGGACTTTATAATGGGACTAGTGTCCTTATAGGCAATGACATCAGGCCAGGTGCAGTAACTCATGCCTGTAACCCCAACAGTTTGGGAGGGTGAGACAGGAGGATTTCTTGAAGCCAAGAGTTTAAGACTGCCCTGGACAACATAGCAAAATCCCCTATCTACAAAAAAAATCAGAAGTATCTGGGTATGGTGGTGAACTTCTGTGGTCCCAGCATGAGCACAGGAGTTCCAGGTTGCAATGAGCTATGATTGCACCCCAGCCTGGGCAAATGCGTGAGACTCTGCTTCAAGAAAAAAAAAAAAAAAGCTACATCAGGGAACTTTCTCTCATTCTTTCTCATCATGTGATGATATAGCTGCAAACCAGAAAGATGACCCTCAATAAGAACCAAATCTGCTAACACTTTAATCTTAAAATTCCCAGATTCTAGGACCATGAGAAATAAATACCTGCTGTATGGAATTTATCTGGATGAGAAATAAATACCTGCTCTGGATGAGAACTTACTGAGCCCCCTTCCTCCCCACTCTTCTTGACTTTAATGGTGGTTTTCTCTCGGGTGGGCCTATAGTTGTTCATCTACTATTTTCAGATTAGTATTGAGTACATGGGATGCTTACCTTTTCATTCTTGAGATACTTAACTCAGGAGAATGTTCCCCAAATCCATCCAGGTAAATACAAAAGATATAAAGTCTCCATCTTTTTTATGGCTGAATAGAATTCCATGGTATACATATATCACAGTTTATTAATCCATTCATGGGTTGATGGTCACTTCAGTTGTTTCCACATCTTTGCAACTGTGAAATGAACTGCTATAAACAATTGAGTACAAATGCCTTTATGGTAAAATGACTTTTTCTTCTTCTGGGTAGATACAGTAATGGGATTATGGGATCAAATGGGAGATCTACTTTTAGTTCTTTGAGGATTCTCCATACTTCTTTCCAAAAGAAAGGCTGTACTAGTTTGCAAACCCACCAACAGTGCATCAGTGTACCCCTCTCTCCACACCTACACCACCATCTGCAGCTTTGGAATCTTGCGGTTTGGGCTATTCTCACTGGTATTAGGTGATATCTTAAAATGGTTTTGATTTGCATTTCTCTAATGATTAGGGATGATAAGCATTTTTTCATGTGTTTCTTGGCCATTCGTCTGTCTTCTTGGGAAAAGTTCTGTTCATGCCACTTGCCACTTTAAACTTTGCTATATCCTCAGTTTGCCCATCAAGAAAGGAGGTTGTTTGCCCTTTTCTTGATGGTTTTCTTGAGTTCTTTATATATTCTGGTCACTAGCCCTTTGTCTGACTCATAACATGAGAATATCTTCTTCCATTCTGAAGGTTGTGTATTTGCTTTCTTGTGTTCTTATCTGTAAAGAAGCTTTTTAACTTTATCAGGTCCCATTTATTTATTTATTTATTTATTTATTTAAGTCATAAACACATAGATCATGTATACATCGATGCCTTTATGGGGTACAATGTGCTAATTTTATATACAATTAGGAATGCTTACATCAAACTAGTTAATATAGCCTTCACCTCATTTACTTAATTATTGTGTTAAGACATTTTATACTCTATACTTACTAGATTTACTTGTATCCTTGCAATATGAACTTTGGGAATATTTATTTTTTTTGCTAATGACATTTTCATGAATTCTTTCCACAGGCTGATATTGTTAAGAATATTTCCCACTGTAACCTAATTTTTGTACCCTCAATTAACCTGAAATAATAAAAAAAATTTTAAAAAGAAAAAAATAAGAAAGAATCTGGCAACACTAGGCCAGATTTGTTTCCACATTGGAAACAACTGGTTTGAGCCATCTTGCCAAAGTCCCCACCACTCCCTATGATCTCCCCATCACCCACACTAACTGTCAGTTGCCAATTTTCATCACCCTTGAAGTCTTATTTTCCCTATGGTACACTTACAGAAAGGCAAACCACTTTCTGTGCTCACGCCTCTATGAAAAGAGGGAAAAAGTACAGGCCATACTGAAAAATTAAAAAAAAAGTTAAAGAATGTTTTCCATGCTTTCTTCTAGAGTTTTTATCATTTCATGTCTTTTTTTTTTTTTCTGAGATAGTCTCACTATGTCTTCCTTGGTAGAGTGCTGTGGCATCACAGCTCACAGCAACCTCAAACTCTTAGGCTTAAGTGATTCTCTTGTCCCAGCCTCCTAAGTAGCTGGGACTAAAGGTGCCCACCAGAATGCCCGGCTATTTTCTTGTTGCAGTTGTCATTGTTGTTTAGCTGACCCAGTCCGGGCTCAAACCCACCGGCCTCAGTGCATGTGACTGGCACCATAACCATTGTGGTACGGGCCCAAGCCATCATTTCATGTCTTAGATTTTAATCTTTTATTCAGCATGATTTAGTTTTTGTAAGTGGTGAGAGGAGCAGATCCAGTTTCAGTCTTTTACATGTGGCCAACCAGTTCTCCCAGCACCAATTTTTAAATAGGGATTCTTTTCCTTGTTGTAAATGTCTATTTGGTTTATTGAAGATCAGATGGCAATATGAGGCTGGTTTCATCTCCAGATTCTCTGTTCTGTTGCGTATGTCTATGTCTCTGTTTTTTATGCCAGTACTATATTATTTGGATAACTATAGATTTATAGTATAACCTGAAGTCTGGTAACATGATGCTTCCATATTTGTTTTTATTTTGGAGAATTGCATTGGCTATTCATAGATGTTTCTAGTCCCATGGGAATTGAAGAAGTATTTTTTCAAGTTCTTCAAAGTATGGCAGTACTGTTTTAATTGGAACTGCATTAAGTCTGTAGATCACTTTAGACATTTTAATGCTATCGATTTTACCCAGACATGAGCATGATATATTCTTCCATTTGTTAACATCCTCCGCTATTTCTTTTCTCAGGGTATCAGATTCTGAGCTATTCTTAAGAGCTAGAAGTTGGTGATGGTGAATTTAAAAAAATACACAGCAAGCCATTCTCTCTGGTCATATTTCTGCAATATGTTTTAAACCTGGTCTAAACCTTAGCCTTGCCATGCATCCTGACCATTGTGAACCATGGTGGTACTCTAGTAAGCTGGCTTTCCAAAATTTGCTTTAATTAAAAGAAAAGGCTCTGATTTTAGGGCTTGTCAATTTTCATGAAGAAAATATTTCTACTATAGGTAATTTCTTTTAAACAATTTTTTTTTTTTTTTGGCTGGGGCTGGGTTTGAACCTGCCACCTCTGGCATATGGGGCCAGCGCCCTACTCCTTTGAGCCACAGGCGCCACCCTGGGTAATTCCTTTTATTAATTTATGTTTTAGTGGACAAATTACAAACATACATACATATATTTGTGTCATACAACATGATGTTTTGAAATATGTATACATTGAGGAATGCCTAAATTGAGCTGATTAACATATGCATCCTTACTTTTTGTAGTGAGAATACAGTACATTATTATTAACTATAGTGACCATAATGTATGATCTCTCTCTTAAATTTAATCTTCCTGTCTAACTGAAATTTTGTATCCTTCAGCCAATATCTCACCAACTCCAACTTCCCCATTGCCCCATATGGGCAATTTCCAGCTGCTAACATGACATCAGTTTCCTGAAGCCATCAGTCAGCTCCAACACTCCACCGTGTGACACAGCAGCACTCACGACTTTGCTCACTAACATCCTTAGAAAGGATTCTTGTTTTATTTGAAAATCTTAAGGAGTACAAATGTTTTTGTTACATGGATATCTTGTATAATGTTTAAGACAGGGGTTTTGGTGTGCTCATCACCAGAATAGTGTTTATTGTACCCAACAGGTAAGTTTTTACCCCTTACCCCCCTAACCTTCCCCCTTCTTGGTTTCCAATGTCCCTTATATGCGTTTGTGCCCCTGGGACATTTAGCTCCCAAACACCACTTGTACTCACTAGAAGGGATTCTTATAAATTCTCAGGGAAGCTGAAAACAGCCTTTGCCCCAGAGACTCTTCCTCTGGGAGCTTTTATTTAATAATGACAGTATTGTCTTTCCTAATACCACAAGGTTAATGCTTACTACTCATTTTTTTTCCAAAATTGAATAATATGTTATATACAGCTGGTTAAAATGTAAAGAATAAAATAAAGAAATTTTAAAAACAAAAGTCAAGATAGTGATTGCCTCTTGGTGGTGAGGAAGGTGGAATTAATTAAGGAGGAACACACAGAGACCTTCTAAAGTATTGAAAATGTCCTATTTCGGTGGCACTTGTGGCTCAGTGGGTAGGATGCTGGCCACATACACCAGGGTCGGTAGGTTTGAAACCCAGCCTGGGCCTGCTAAAAACAACAATGACAACTACAACCAAAAATAGCTGGGCATTGTAGCTGATGCCTATAGTCCCAGCTCCTCGGCAAGCTGAGGCAGTATAATCAGAAACATTCTTCTTAGAGGACAATCTGGGTGTTTACATATATTGCAAGATATTTACATGATAGAACCTATGCCTTTGTCTAAAACTGAAGATGCGCTGACATGAAAAGATGCCTCTGGGTTATTATTAGATTTTTTAAAAAGCAACATACAGTTTATGAAAAACTGTATATAAATGTGTGTGTGTGTATACACATAGAAAAGCATTGAAAAATATTTTGAAGGAAACTCACTAAACAGTTCATTGTGCTTATCTCTTGAGGGGGAATGTGACTGAAGAATGACAAACAATTATAACATTTGACTTCTGTAATGTTTGAGTCTTTATCAGCACATATCTGAAGATTTCTTGTGTAATTTTAATTTAAACTACTTGTTTTTGCATTGCTCAGTGGAATTTTTACCCCCAAAAATGTATTTGATAATGTACAATTTAGTATAGGTTTGATTGAGACCTCTTTAATGAGTAATCCAGCTTACTGTTGTCAAGCAGCCTTTAAACAATGTGAGATCACAATCATAATCACAAAATTGTATATCTCTGACCCTTCTTGAGTTTTTCCTGGATACTTCTGGGAATAAGTACTTGGAGGCTACTTTGCATGTGATCTATAAATGAATCTGCTTTGCTGCCATGTGACACCTGCCATTTTCCTCCAGGAACAATGTCTTCTGTCCTTGTCATCACAAAGAATGGTTAGTATGTCAATAATTTCCATGAAGCCTGCCTGGGCTGATGTCTGAGCTGAAGGCACCCGTGCTGTTTGTCAAAGTCATTGAAGGTACCCCTGCCAACAGAGCTATTACCTTCAACAATACCACTGCCAAAATTGCTGCCACCATCACCATCAACTTGGTACCCTTTTTTCCCCTCATCCTCACACCCAGTTTATGTAAAAGTCTCATGTACTCAACTTCCAAAATATATTTCAAATATGCCAACTTCTTTCCAAGCCCACCATTACTACCTTGGCCCAAGCCAACACTACAAGTATGCTGTTGCAAATACTCTACTAATTAATCTCCCTGTTTCCATTCTTGCACTGATTCAATCCATTATAGACAACAGTAACATGAATGATCTTTTAGAATATAAATTAGGTCTTATCATATCTCTGCTCAAACCCTTCAGTGACTCTCTATCATAAATTAGATTAAAATTCAACATGATTTTCTTGGTCGTACATGATCTGGCCCCTGGCTACCTCTATAACCTCATCTTGTGCCACTCTCTTCTATCAATTTGATACAGCTACATTGGCTTCCTTTCTGTTCCTTAGACATGCCAAGCTTGCTCCTGCATTAGAGTCACTGCATTTGCTATTTCTTTGCCTAGAATGTTCTTCTCCCTGTTCTTCATGTGGCTGACTCCTTCTTGTCATTCACATCTTACCTCAAATGTCACCTCTGCAGCAAGCAACCTTCCCTGACTTACCGATCCAAATAGGCACCCACTCATTCTCTATCATATCACTCTATTTTAATCTCTGCATAGCACTTAGCACTGCCTAATATTTTCTTTGTTTGTCCATGTCAACCAATAGACCCCCTAAAAGCCATGATCCAAGAAAGAATCTTGTCTATCCTGTTTGCCACTGTGCCCTCAGCATCTAGAGTAGTGCCTGACACATAGCATTGCCTGTCAATAAATTTTATTTTGCTGAATGAAGGTGTCATCATCATCAATACCACCAATGTTGTTGCCAATGTCAAAGATGTTGACTCCTTGGGCTCTTATTATACTACGAGGCTTATAGAGAACACCATTACTTCAGCTTTTACTTTCTAACTATAACTTCTTAGACCTAGGTCTCAGGTATGGTGAGTCAAGTATGACCTCAAGTCTGACTCACTGGGGACTGGGTTTAGGGACAATTTGGTTGCTAGACATATGTTGCACCCAGCACCACCCTTCCCTTGCTGAATTGTTCAGTGTCCTTGACTCATACCTGTACATATCTAGTCTCTCGTCATCTACAGCACCAATTCTCAATCTTGGCTGTACAAAGAATTACCTGAGGAAATTTAATAGATATTAATGCCTGGCCCAGGTTCCATCATCAGAGTTTCTGATTAATTGGTCTGGGATGCATCCTGGGCATAAGGTGATTCTAACATGTAGGTAAGGTTGACAACTACAGTTTTAGAAGAAATTCTTTCACAAGGAACTCTTTAACTCCTCATATAGAGGACAGAAATAGATTCCTAGTAGGTCAATTTCAAGTTCGCTTGGCTCTTGTTGAATTGTAATAAACAACAACTTTAGGCTCAAGCTTGTATGCTTGGTGCATAGATATGCCACTAGCCACTAATATTGAAATATTAATATAATAATATTTCAAGTAACCCCAAGGTCCTGAATATTCATTTCATGATCACATTAACTGAGTAGAGGCACTTTTAAGAAATGTAGTATGTGCTTGTTGTCACTAGAGGGCTGTCAGGTAAGGTAAGCAAAAGAGGAAGAAAAGGAGAAAAATTTCAGATTTTCAGAGAATCCACCTACTCCCACAGTTCCCATCACTCTGATGAGTACAAATCTAAATTTTCTGTCTCTAGCCCTGTCCACTGTTTAAATCTCCATTCCTGTATGTTCAAGTGCATCCTAGTGATTTCTTCCTGATTGTCCATCACTCACATTTAACCAAACACATGCCTCTCAAAACTGACTTCCTTTCTGTTTCTGTCTGTGATTTTTTTACTTGCAGTAACTCAAATGAGAAACTCCACGGTTCTGTGCCCTTTCACCCATGTATCCCCTCCATCTATGTTCCAAACTGATTTTACTACCCAGATATTTCTCACATCTGTTTCTTCCTCTTTACCCCCATTGCCATGGCCTAAATCCAGAACCACAGGACTTTTCACCTGAATTATTGTAATAACCTCCTAACTGTCTCTCTGACCCAGTTTGCGGTCATCCAGTCCTTCCTTAACATTGTCAACAGAGTGAGCTTTTAAAACGAAAATGTTGATTATATTCACGGTAATCTCCTCCTTAAAACCCTCCAGTGGATCCATAAAAAAATGCATAAAGTACAAATATCTCTTCAGGGCCCTTCAGGATCCGGCTCCTGCCTACTTCTCCAAACACACCTTTATAGCCCCTTCTCTTGCAATAAGATCTGAACTTGCACTTCCCCCATCTGTGCCTTTGCAAGCGCCATTTCCCCTGCCTATAATGTCCTTCCTTCTCTTTTTGATCTGGTGAGCTACTCAGCATTAAAGACGCAGCTAAGGAGTTTACTTCTCCTTCCAGGCAAAAATAATCACTCTGGTGCTGCCTGGGCATTAGGAGTTTTAAAAGCTCTCCAGGTGATTTCCATGTGTATCCCAGGCTGAGAACCACTGCTACCAAATATCTTTAAAACACCACACTGGATTTCAACTAGTTTTTACCATATCTGTCCTCCCTTCTAGATTTAAAGTCTTATAGAGAAGAAATAATGTCTTATTCCATTTTGCAATCCTAGTAACAATTGAGAATAAATGAATGAATGAGTGAATAAACCCTATCAAGAACATAAAAACGCAAATTTCCATTATACTTTTGTCATATCATAACCATATATAGTTCTCTTTTATAAAAGTATGATGTAGTATTACCTTATAAGTGTGTAAGAATTATCTTGCTGATTTAAACTAAATATTGTCACCAGCTTGCCCCTCCCCCAGCTCTGTGTAGGGCCACAAATGCAGGTTTCTATTTTGAAAAATGGGGTTTGTTAAAGTTTTCACGAATAAGGCCTAATTTAAGAGATACCAAGTGAAATGTAGAAGACATTGAGAGGGTAAAACTGATTACTATGCTTACAAATGCTTGGCGATGTAGGATAAAAATACAGAATAATAGTTTGTGTAACTAACAGAGACATCATTTGTCAGATTACTTATGTCCGTTTAGAAGGGAATAAGATAGTCTGCACAGCTTATGCACACAAACTGCCAAAATAGGGTGTGCAGGTTGGCCTGACAAATTATGCTGTAGCATATTGTACTGGCCTGCCGTTGGCCCACAGGCTTCACAATAGGTTTGGCATGGACAAGATCTATGAAGGCCAAGTGGAGGTGACCGGAGATGAATACAATGTGGAAAGCATCAATGGCCAGCGTGGTGCTTTTATATGTTATTTAGATGCAGGCCTTGCCAAAACTACCACTGGCAATAAAGTTTTGGAGGCCTTGAAGGGAGCAAGAGATGGAAGCTGGTCTATCCCCCACATTCCCTGGTCGTGATTCTGAAAGCAAGGAATTTAATGCTGAAGTACGTTGGAATCATATCCCGGGTCAAAATGTTGGTGATTATATGCATTCTCTAACGGAAGAAGATGAAGATGCTTACAAGACACAGTTCTCTCAATACATAAAGAACAGTGTTACCCCAGACACGATGGAGGGGGTGAATAAGAAAGCTCATGCTGCTATATGCCATAATCCAGTCTATGAGAAGAAGCCCAAGAAAAAAATTAGAAAGAAGTGATGGGACAGGCTCAATGGCTCACACCTGTAATCCCAGCACTCTGAGAGGCCAAGGTAGGCAGATGGCCTGAGCTCAGGAGTTCAAGACTAGCCTAAGCTAGAGCAAGACCCCAGCTCTAAAAAAAAAAAAAAAAAATAGCTGGGCATTGTGGCAGGCGCCTGTAGTCCCAGCTACTCAGGAGGCTGAGGCAAGAGAATTGCTTGAGCCCAAGAGTCTGAAGTTGCTGTGAGCTATGATGCCATGGCACTCTACCACGGGTGACAAAAGTGAGACTCTGTTGCAAAAAAAGAAGAGGAGCTGGAACCACCCCAAAATGTCCCTTGCCCAGAAGAAAGACTGGGTAGCTCAAAAGAAAGCAAGCTTCCTCAGAGCTCAGGAGCAGTCTGCTGGAAGCTCAACCAAACAGCAATTTTATATAAAGTTTTTCAGATAAAAAGAATGAACTTATTGATTAAGCAACAAAAATAAACAAATAAATAAATACTGTCACCAGTAGAGTAAAAGACTATAGTTGTCCTTACTGACATCAACATCAACCTCCTCAGAGATGTACTCATGATAATTCCATCTTCCTGTAATATTTACTATAAAACCCTTATAGGTGAATTAATAAATCTCTTCAGAAGCTATTTACAATTTTAGTAAGTCCTATTTCCTGGGGATAAATTTACTGTTGGCATGCAGCAACATTCCAGGGCCTGGTAGCAGACTCAGAGCACAGCAAAGCTGCCTAAAAATTTTCCTTTTTAGATAGAACTCTATCCTGGGATCAAGGACAATTTATCCTCAGAGCAGCTTCCCTAGATGGCTTCATTACACCATCGCATTCTTACCAACAGCTGCTTAACTAAAAAGTCCTGGAGACAGTTCAGCCAGCCCAGCTCAAAAAACTTGAAGTTATTTCTGGAATTACAAAAGAGAGCATTATGAGATCATGGTAATAGAGACCATCTGTTGTTGTCATTTCACGACAACAACAACAATTAAAAAAAACACCAGAAAACTTCAGTCCTTCTTCTTCCTATTTTCAGGCCTTAAAAGATGAGCACCTTGTTCTTTAATTGCAAACTATATTGGGGTTACATATACACTGAAATGGACCTGAGCACCCTCTAGCTGGCTTCTCATTTTATCTCTATTGACTGGCTCCCTCAGTGTACCCAGCACACAACTAAACCAAAAGCATTGACAGGAAAATTTGGGGAACAGTTACTTACATTTGTAGCAATGACAAGTGAGTGCTCAACTTTGCACAGGTGAACCTATTAACAGGCCCTTCCAGTATTCACAGTTAACACTCTCTTTAATACAGAGGAAAGATAATAGTCACCAGACCCTAAACTTGATGTCCTACTTTTTCAAATTAACTTTCCCTATTTATACTTTCCAGTGGAAATGGAATTATAATCCAGGTTACAATATAGGTTTTAACCAAGTCCTTTGTTTTCTCTCGAGGGACAAAATCTTTTGTTATCTGGCCTTTAACAGACACAGGTTTTGGCTTTAGATTGAAGCACTACTAACTTCCTGACTACCTCTAATCACCCATTTGGCTAATTTCACTTTGGTTGCTCCTAGGATGTCTGCTTTCTCGCTATCTCCTGCTCCCTGCTTGCAATAGAGGCTATGCTCCCACACTGTTCCTGTTCCCTGTCCCCAAGATTATAATATCCTGAATAGTCTGCAGTTTCTCTCAATTGCCTCTCTCCAGACTCTCTTCCTGGCTCCTACACTTTGAAGCCACCATTGTATGTTCTGTACCCAACTTTCATTAGCTTTTTCCCAACCCTGACACTGGTCATCCCACATGTTTTCCATCCCTTCTCTCTTTTTCAAAAAATAAATCAATAAATTCCAGGTTAATATAAGGCTACATATGATTAGGTTACATTGTTTGCATTTGTTAGGAAAAGTACAAGCTGCATTTGAGTCCTTTACCCGGGAGGTATGCCATATGCCCCTACATTTTACCCAATTAGGTGGGAGCTTACTGAACCCTCTGTCCCCCTTCCCTTCTCTCCCCTCCTTGAATTTGTTTTTTCCTGTCATGTAGGCCTGTAGTTGTTCATCTATTAGCTTCAAATTAGTATTAGTATTGAGTACATGGGATGCTTGCTTTGCCATTCTTGACATACTTTACTAAGGAGAATGTTCTTCAACTCCATCTAGATAAATACAAAAGATGTAAAGTCTCTATCGTTTTTATGGCTAAATAGAATTCCATGGTATACATATACACAGTTATTTAATCCTCAAGGGTTGATGGGCACTTGGGCTGTTTCCATGGATTTTTTTTATAAGTCTACCCTTAGGAATTCCCTACGTACCATATTGGGCTATATCTCTTTGTATTCTTCCAATTCAACCCTTCCCCTCATTTAGGATTTAGCAATACACACCTTCAAAAGCAATCCCACCACCACTAATTGCCATTAAGTATTTACAGATACTTAAGATTCTTTCCCCATTTTTAGACCTTCCCTCTGCAATTTCACAGTCACTTGGAGGAAGGAAAACATTTCCCTATAGATGTCTTTGAGTATTTATGGCTGGAATCCTCAATCTGATGGTGAAATGGCAAATCCTTATAATATGGAAATATAATGTGAAGCTCCCTCAAATAAGCTACATTTAAAGTATTATCTAAGGACTTCTTGAACCTCAGTCACTTTGGGAAAGTTTCTTAAAATGCTGATTTCAAGCTCTCTCAGAGATCAGAAGGCAACAGATCTGGGGTGAAATCTGAGAATCCGTATTCTAACTGGATCTCAGGGTAAGTATACAGTTTGAAAATCACCCCACTAAGAGATTCAGCTTATGTAGTTCTGTTCACATTAGCCATTAGGATCTTGACCATGATCAGCAGGCAAAAGTATCTGTTGAGAATAACTGAAACTAAACTCCAATATCACTGAGTCCAAATACCTGACTCAGTACCTGTAGCTCAGTGGTTAGCGCACGGGCCACATACACCAGGGCTGACGGATTCAAACCCAGACCGGGCCTACTAAACAACAATGACAACTACAACAAAAAAATAGCCAGGCATTCTAGCAGGCCCCTGTAGTCCCAGCTACTTGGGAGGCTGAGGCACGAGAATTGCTTAAGCCCAAGAGTTTGAGGTTGCTGTGAACTATGATGCCAAAGCACCGTACCGAGAACAACAAAGTGAGACTGTGTCTCAAAAAAAAAAAAGAATGAAATATTCCTGCACACCTGCATACTCATGCACACACTGCTTGTTTACTTACTGTGTATAATTTGATAAAGCAAACTATAAGGGGCTGGGCACAGTGGCTCATGCCTGTAATCCTAGCACTGGGAGGCTGGGGAGGGTGGATTACTTGAGCTCAGCATGAGCAAAAGACCCCATCTCTACTAAAAATAGGAAAAAACCATCTGGACATCACAGTGACACCTGTAATCCCAGCTACCTGAAAGGCTAAAGCAAGATCTCTTGAGCACAAGAGTTTGAGGTTGCTGTGAACTGTGACACCATGGCACTCTACCCAGGGCAACAGAGGGAGACTCTGTCTTCTATATATACTATATATAGTATATATAGAAGAATCTCTGGTAGGTTTTGATATCAATCTCCACAACCTCCCTTTTTTATCTTTTTTTTTTTTCTGTGCATCCTCCTTCTAAGAAACTGGCCCTGTTTAAATTTTCCTTCCAGGTTCTGGGACCACTGCCTATGTCTCCCAAGTTCCCATTACCCCGATGCTGAGTGATCTGGGAAATTCAATTCTTGCTTTACTATGCTTATTAGAAATCCCATGCACTTGCTCTAAGTATCAAGAATTAGTTGATTCCTTCTGATATGTTCTGCAAACGGCTAGCTACCTATTTACCAGTTAATAGGAACTGGCAATACTTTCACTTAATGTCTAACCTGACTGTCCCAAAAGGAGGGTTGGCTGGGGGGAGAAGGGGATGTATGAAAATCTTCTCAGGAGCTTTTCTAAGAGACATTTGCCCTCTACCCAGGACACTGGAGATTTTGGAAAGTTTATATACGAGGTAGGGAATTTGGCTTGAGAATGACTGTTTTAACCAGCACTCCACATCTGTGGTTTTTAAACCAGCATTCTTTAAGATGAAACAATAGGAGGTATATTTTAAATACCTTTTGCTAAGAAAAGCCTCTCCTGGTCTGAAGTCTGAGCTGAAACAAAATTGTTCCATTTTCCTCACTACACAGGTCCATAACACAACACTTCTTCCATAACACCATAAAAATCCTCCACTACCATCCCTACCCTTACTCTTTGTACATCATCAGCTCAGGGTATTGCTTGTTAATCATTGCTTATATTCTATCCCTTTATCTGCAGAGAGACTTTTGGGATTACAGTGGGCTTCCTCAGACATTCATAGTGTTCAGTCTTTTCTAGGCTGGTATGAGACATGGCTTAGATTTCTAGTTTCTTACATATGGTAAATGACACGGGGAAACTTGTTTCTATTGCTAGCCTCATTGACTTTGATTTCTCAATCAAAATAATGGATGTTGAATAGCAGTCCACTAACAAATACAGGCTCAAAGGAGGAAGACTTAGATTCCAAATAAATTGAAGATCCTTTCTTAGAAAAAGATTATGGGTCTTAAATAATAAAGTAGCCCAATCTCAAATGGACTGAAAATCCATTCCTAGGCAGACTAGATAGCCTCACACATTCTTAGAAAAATTTGACTCTCACCTTCTGTCAAAACAGTGTCTGATCCACTTTCTGCAGTTCTCCAGCCCAAAAAAGTAACTGGCCTCTTTAGGATCTGCTATTAATAGAAGTAGCTATGGAATACTATCTGATACAGGACCACAAACACCCTTACTTTCAACAACACTACAATAACATGTCCACTGTAACAACTATGTAATGGCCTAATCAATATAGTCCCCGAAGCAGAAATAGTATAGTTTTACATTCTGCCTAAAAGACAGTTTCCATGACAATTCCATCAGAACTTAATCAACCTATCAAAATCCCCATCTTTCTGAGGAATAGAATTGAATTTAGGTTATGTGACAGAAGATATGGCCAAAGAAATACCTCCCAACATAACACATCTTAAAATGTTAATAAATGACAGATGATAGATGAATAGATAGGTAGATGAGGATAGATGGAATATATCCTTTTAAATGCATGGCTGTTTGATTGAAATGGTGGAAGAACCATTAAGGAAATGTCAGCATTCATTCAGAAGAAAAAAGAAACTATGAAGCTAGCATTTACCTTTGGATAGCTCCCGGTTCCTAATAACTCTTGAGAGTAGTTTTAATGGACCACTTAAGTGCAATGGACAAAAGAGACCAATTCCCGGACCCAAACAAGGTTAGAAGTTGGATCAGGTACAATCTCATTTTTCTCTAGCTACAGTCAGACCCTTAAAGTTAATGAATGAACAGCGGAGTAAAACTACCACCCAGAGGTAGAGGGTAGAGATATGTGCCTGTCTTGATTTTGGTTTAAGGGTAGTAAGGGAAAAAATGAGAAAAAAGTCCCTTGAGACTTCATAACCCCAAACTTGTATTCAGACATGTCTGGGTACAAGACACCTTACACCAGAAATTAGGCACAAAACACTTTTGGTTGATAATATTCCCGGGGGACTGTCAGGATTAAGTGCAACTCTTCTCTGGAAGAATGGACTTTAAACCCAGATCTCAAAGAATGTCCAAAGAGACAGTTCCAAGGAACATAACCTCCCATATAAACATCACAGTGTACATAAGAGAAAACATGAAAGACAGATTAAGGCATATGGAGGATATAATGAGAAGGGCCAATGTACATTTAATGGGAGTTCTGGAAGGAAATATTAATGAGAATAAGAGAAGAGTAATATCTAATAGTTCATGACAGAATTTCTCAAAATTAGTTAAATAAACAAATCCGAAGTTCAGGCCACGTTTATTAGCATTCTCACTCTGTCTACTAAACCTATTCAACTAATGTCAATGCTTTATTAGCCCACATGAGAATCCTGAATTGACCACAGTCAAGGAACCCAGTCATGACATCATCCTAAAAGGGGGGAGGGGAACAGTGAATTCAGTTGCTTGACTAAGCCTGGGTTGTTCCAGAATACTAGAATGTAGATTATGTACGGTCAACGTAGACCTTTCCTTCAGAATCTGAATTGGTATCTGGTAGGTGAATTCTGTTAATTCCAACTCCTAGCTCAGCCATTCTCCAACCACCAAAAAGAAAAATAAAGATAAAAGTATGTATTTGGTGTTGTATACTGGGGAAAGCATGTATTTAAGGGTCAGGCTCACCTAAGTTCACATTCTGACCCTGTCACTATGCTTCAGATCCCTATCTATAAAAGGAAAATAAAATCATAGTGGGGTAAGGTTTAAAAACTGAATAATTGAGATAAGATAATTTGTAAAACACCAGCCAGATTACAGACACGGAAGAAATTACTATTCCCCTTTTTTGCCCCCAAGTGACTTTCAGATTTTTGCCCCAGGCTGAAACCAGATCCATGATGAATTTTTTTTTTTTTGAGACAGAACCTCAAGCTATCCCCCTGGGTAGAGTGCCATGGCATCACAGCTCACAGCAACCTCCAACTCCTGGGCTCAAGCGAGTCTCCTGCCTCCACCTCCCAAGTAGCTGGGACCACAGGCGCCCGCCACAATGCCAGGCCATTTTTTGGTTGCAGCCATCATTGTTGTTTGGTAGGTCGGGGCTGGGGATTCGAACCCGCCACCTTGGGTGTACGTGGCTGGCGCCTTAGCCGATTGAGCCACAGGCGCCGAGCCCCATGATGAATTTTTAAACAAGTTGTCTACTCTTAAAATAAAAACTAAAAAGTGAGTTGTCTACTCTTTTTTTTTCCATTTTTTGCAACAGAGTCTCACTTAGTAGCCCTGGGGTTGAGTGTCATGGTGTCATAGCTCACAGCAACCTCAAACTCTTGGGTTCAAGAGATCGTCTTGTCTCAGCCTCTCAAGGACCTGGGACTATGGGCACCTGACACAACACCCAGCTAGTTTTTCTATTTTTGGTAGAGACAGGGTCTCATTTTGCTCAGGCTGGTTTTGAACTACTGAGCTCAAGTGATCCACCTGCTTTGGCCTCCCAGAGTACTAGGATTCCAAGGGTGAGTCACTGCACCCAGCCAAGTTGTCTACTCTTGACAGAATGGTCATTTTGGGCATAAAACTTTGTCAAACAGTTTGAAAAGCTAAAATTATATGTATTATTTCCCAAATTCAAGATGTATATGGGCAAGCCAGGTCTAAAGGAACAGGCATTTCCCACCCACAACAACCAGCCAGTGTGACGCAGGTGAGTAGGGTAGTAAAGGTAGACAGGATGACAGAAGCAGGCAAAAAGATCCAGCAGGGAAAGCTGGGCTTCAAGGTCTGAACTTGGTACTAACTAAGGGACATAGTTAGCAAATGTTAACATTAAGACTATGGTCGTGGCTAGATGATATCCATATCAGGCTTCAAAGATGAGAAAACACAGGCAAGAAAATATAAATGAAAAGTTAGAGGTTTAGTTTTTCAGGGACTGGCCAATAATTTATGTAACCCAAATGATCTGGGTCACATGTGTCTGATCCAAGTACTCAAGTTACAAATCAGAATCCAAATTAAGAGCTTAGATGATAAAAATGAAAAGGTCAGTCAAGAAGGATTGAGCCATACCACTGTTAACCCAATGTGTAGTACATTACCAGGTATATAGTAAGCTTTTAATCTGTTATTAATTCTGTTAAAGAAGGGATGAATGATCAAGCAACCACAGCGAAACCAGATAATGACACTGGAATGTCAGTAGTAAGATTAATGTTGAAGAATAATATTCAGCCTTAAATAAAAGGAAATACCATGAGTCGTAACAACACAGATGAACCTGGAGGACATTATGCTAAGTGAAATAAGCCAGGTGCAGAAAGACAATTACTGCATGATCTCACTTACATATGGAATCTAAGAATGTCAAAGTCATAGAGACAGAGAATAGAATGGTGGTTGTCAGGGCCTGGGGAGAGTAGGAGGGCAACCTGGAAATGAGGAGATATTGGCCAAAGGGTACAAAGTTTCAGATACACAGGAGAAATAAGTTCTGCAGATCTATTACACAGCTTGATTACTATAGTCAATAAGAATGTATGTATACTTGAAAATTGCTAACAGAGTAGATCTTAAATATTTTCACCATAAAAAGTGATGAGTATGAAGTGATATATGTGTTAATTAGTTTGATTTTGTTATTTCACAATGTATTACATATATATTAAAATATCATACTGTATTCTATAAATATCTAAAACTTTTATTTGTCAATTATACCTTACTACAGCTTTAAAAAGTATTTGAAATTAAAAAAGCTATTAACAATAGCTGGGTGTTGTGACAGACCCCTGTAGTCCCAGCTACTCTGGAGGCTGAGGCAAGAGAATCGCTTCAGCCCAGAGTTTGAGGTTGCTGTGAGCTGGGACAACAAGGCACTCTACCAAGGGTGACATTGTGAGATTCTGTCTCAAAAAAAAAAAAAAAGCTATTAACACTGGTA
Source organism: Galagoides demidoff (assembly GCA_963574575.1). Classification (NCBI taxonomy): domain Eukaryota; kingdom Metazoa; phylum Chordata; class Mammalia; order Primates; family Galagidae; genus Galagoides; species Galagoides demidoff. The sequence goes on along the minus strand of CAUYQV010167701.1, from coordinate 29,180 downwards.
CTAAACCCAAGTTCTAAATGTAGATAAGTTCACCTAATGGGAAAAGATCACAGAAGCAGGGATCAGACGGTCCCTACCATCACGTGGGTGGAAGGATTACCAGCATTCTGAAGAATATTTTGCAAATAGAGTTAAATTTTGTAGGGAGTGCATATGTGCAAATATATGTAAAGTTGAACATTTCTTTCATATTTTAAACACGTTAGCTTCATTTTCCTGAATTTACTGTTTAACATAGAAACACCTTCATGTTTACTCCAGCATTACATTTATTTCCAAGTACACTCAAGGACGTCTCCAGAAAGCAAACATCCTCTGTTGATGTGTTATTACACTTGTCTTTATCATGATCTACCTAGATCTGTGGTTCTTAGCCAGGTGAGGGAAGTTAGGAATATTTATCCCTTTAGCAGTTTTCTATTGCTTTGTAACAAATTACAAGGTTAATGTCTTAAAGCAATAGCAATTTATTAGCTCACAGATCTGTAATTCAGAAGCCTGTGTATAGTGTGAACTGGGCTCTCTGCTCTGGGTCTCACAAGACTGAAATCAAGGGTCAGCCAGGTTGCCTCTTCATCTGGATCTTGGGGTCCTCTTCTAAGCTCCTTCTGGCTGTTGGCAAAATTTAGTTACCTTCATTCATAGGTGAGGTGCCCATTTCCCTGCTAGTTATCATCTGGAAGTCACTCTCAGCTCCTAGAGGCATGGCCATATTCCACACTGAGGGTCCCCATAGCTAACTCACAACATAGATGTTAGCTTTCTACCAGGCCAGGCAGAGAGAGTGTATTTTTCTAACTTCCTCTTCCTCACTAGCCAGTGAAATCTGTGTTTTTAAAGAGCTCATGTGATTAGTCCGGATCCACCTGTATAACCTTCCTAATCTTAAAGTCAATAATTTGGGACTTTAATCACATCTACAAAATTCCTTCACAACAGCATCTAGATTAGTGTTGGATTGAATAATTGGAAGATGTATGCATACCAGGGACTGGGAATCTTGGGGACCATCTTAGAATTCTGCCAACCACAACTCCCAATGTTGAGATTTACTCATTTAGATAAAGCATACAATAAAAAATGAAAAAAAACCCAACAAATTGCTTTAATTTTTAATTGTTGTAATATTATTATTTTACACACCTCACTCATTAACATGGCCCATTTGCTACAAGGTAGTAAAACTAGAGCAAACTCCATGGAGATAAAAAAAACAAAATAATAAAATAAATAAAAGTGTGACCATAGGCATGTCACAACTCTCAACATCTCAGGTTTCACACTTGTAAAGTAAAAGTGATAATATGATCTCCCCTACCCTAAGGTGCTTAAGAATTTAGGCTCTGGATTCAGACTGACTTGGGCTCAAATCCTAAATGCTAACTACTAGCTGGGAAATTCTGGGAAAGTTACTTAATTCTTCTAAATCTCATTTTTCCTACCTATAAAAGAATGATGATAGTAGCATCTTCCTCATATAGCATATAGACTAAGTGAAATAACACATGAAAAGTACTTAGTGTAATGCTTGGCACCTACTAAGCACTAATTTAATGATAGCAATTTTTTTTTTATTGTTGGGGTTCATTGAGGGTACACAGAACCAGGTTACATTGATTGCTTTTGTTAGATAAGAACCCTCTTATATTTGTGTCCCACCCCAAAAAGGTGTAGCAATTTTTATTATTAATATAATAGATGAAACTCTCTCGGAAGTATGAAGATCTATTCTAATGTAACATGTTATCACTAGATACACATATAGAACATGCCACCATATGTCCTGTACATATGGTGGACATGTTTAGTATATACACACATCATTGTATATTTATTTAATGTACTGACTTAATTGTGCCGTTGAAATTCCCATTTATCTGTGTCTCTGAACACATTTGCTGTAAACACGTCAGTATATATTACTAACATGAAACATAAAGAGAATTGATAAGCATCTTTAAATAGATGAAAAGTTTTGTATAGATCTAGTAACGTGAACTATAGTGAGTGGATATAAATTACAGAAATGCAGATTTGGGCTAGATAAAATGAAGAAATTTGTTAACATTTGAAGTTACAAAAAAAAATTGGATAAATAGTAAACTCCATGTCCTTGAATGACCATTTTTTGGTGAAATTTGTAGAAGGAATTCATGTATCAAATATACACCTTGGACAAGCAAACTTTAAAGTCCCTTCCCATCTCCAGATACCATCCATTGGGAGTTAGGTTTCAACATATGAATTTTGGGGGTACAAGGTCTATAGCACCATAAAGTTCTAGTTATTGTTGTGTATGTGTACTTATATATTAGTCTGATGATTTGATATTTCTATATAAATGTTTGCCATTTATATAGAAGTTTCAGCAGTTATAAAAATAAAGATGTCATGGTGGAATGAGGGAGAAAAAAGATGCCATTTCCAGTTCATGATTTAGAGTAATTTTTTGATGCATAAAGTTTATATGTTTTTGATTATATTTCTGTAGATCAGGCCATATATACTGCTTATTGTTCTGAAAAAAAATTATGCTTAGTCATTATTATTGGAAGTATACCTCCAATATTATACCTTGATCCTAGAAGCTCCACATCAATTTCCCAGTTTTACTGTTTCACAGTTGCTTTAGAAATTACCATTACTTATTATTTTTATATGTCAGACCTGCAGTGCAGAAAATATGACTTTTTACTGATAGACTAAATGCATTCTAAGATTTTCTTTGTGGGTATTTTTTCTAAGTCTACCTTCTTGGTAGTACTTATTGAACTGTTACAGAAACTAAGTGTTTTACCTATAATAGGCCCAGATTCATAGTTATGCACTGTTGGAAATGAATCTCAGGTTTTAATTTTGTATGGAAATCTACCTTGCATATGACAAGTTATATATCTTTTTTTAATATTTTCTTATTTCCAAATTAATGTATATTCACTGTTGAAAATTCAATCATTACACAAAGGTACAGATAAGGCACAAATCTTTTGTTATTATTATTTTAATCAGTGACCAAAGACAATCACCATTGATCCTTTGTGAATATTCTTCTGGAATTATCCACACACATAGCTATACACATATATAATAGATAGGTAGAAAGTGATTTTACATGAATAAGATTATCCTGTACACAGTATTATGTAAACATCTGTTTTGATTTAACACATGATGAATTCTTGTCATGTAAATGAATATAGGTACTTACCCCTTAATCACTTATTGTAAGCATGTTGTTCCTTTCTGCTAATATCCTTTTCTTGGAAAAAAACACCCACTGCATACTCTTTGCAGTCCTAGTGAGGAAAATAATCATAGTCATCTCTCCCTATTTGGTGTGTGTCAATCAGATGACCCAGGCCTGACAAACTATCTTCAGAAGCTAAATGGGCTTCCTAAGACCAATCAGCATCCTTCCCGAGATTTAATATATAAACATTGAGGAGAGAAAGTCTCATTTCCTTTGGGATTGAGTTATTAAGACATTGTAAGCTGAAGTTACTTGAAGCCATCTTCATAACTATAAGGAAGCTGTTTGCAATAGGAAAATTGAAGCCAAAGCACAATAAAAAGCAGAGATAAACAAAGATGAGAGATGGACACAGAGTATTGCTGTATCTTGGGTCCTAGATCCATTCATACCTGAAGCTGTATCATATGGACTACAGTCAGTTATGCTATAAGATGACACAAGCATTCCTAAAAAATCACTCTGCAGGGCAGCACCTGTGGCTCAAAGCAGTAAGGCGCAGGCCCCATCTGCCAGAGGTGGCAGGTTCAAACCCAGCCCCAGTCAAAAACTGCAAAAAAAAAAAAAAATCATTCTGCTATGCAAAATTGTTCCAATAAATACCACAGGTCTTGTGAGGAAAAATGGAGCTAGGGGCACAACATGCAAAAACTTCATCAGTGACACACACACTAGAAGATACGAACCTAATAAAAATGGCAACACAGTTTTACATGTTAAATAGGAAATACATAACTACTACAAGAAATATGATACTTTATTTTGAAAAAACCCTGAAGTTTCCTTGTGGAAGCAGGTGTCAGAAGGGTTGCAACTTACATGTTGTTAGGAAACAGTGGCAAGAAGGTTATCTGAAATCAGACCAAAAGTTCTAACACTAGATGTGAATGCATGGCACTTAGAACACCATAATGAACTGGTAGGTAGTAGCTGTCTGTGTGTGTACATTTTGTACATTCCTATGTGGCTTCCATCAGCTGGGTATAGTTTTCAGCTTCTACCTAGTGTTTCTGCCTGGCAAAATTATGCATAAGCAAATGCAAAATTCACCTTATGTTCAAATTTTTCTCTGATCTATTAATTACAATGGAACAGAAAAGTCTACTAGCAATCTGTATTTGATTACACAAGCTAATAAATTCCCTTTTTCTGTTTAAGATGATTCTGGTTAGCTCTTCCAGAGTCTTGAACATGATTACATTCTGTTATATAATAATAAAACATTTTAAATCCCAAGCTGGCTTTTCTGCGTCTCTTAACACATTTCTAGACTATCTTTCTCTACTTTAAGTTCTTGTGTGCTCGGGCATTGAAGAGTTATTTTATTATTAACTTAAACTAATCACCATTAAGAAAGTAAAGTGGTTGATTCTGAAAAATAAAGATTCCAAAGCCAAATAGAAACAATTTTTAAAATGCCAACTATTTTAATCTGTAACACAACCAACCCTTCAAACAGACAGTTGAGGGTTGATGATTATAGAATTTTACCTCAGCCCTGACAAATTTTGTCCAGATTCATAATATTACCACAGATTCTAATACTTCAAAATCCATACAAACTTTCACAGAAATTGCAATATTAAATCTTTTCATGTCAATATCGTGTCTCAGTGGCTCAGCACCTGTAGCTCAAGCTGCTAAGGCGCCAGCCACATACACCAGAGCTGGCGGGTTAGAATCCAGCCTGGGCCTGCCAAACAATGATAACTATAACCAAAAATAGCCAGGTGTTGTGGCAGGCACCTACAGTCCCAGCTACTCGGGAGGCTGAGGCAAGAGGATTGCTTAAGCCCAAGAGTTTGAAGTTGCTGTGAGCAGTGACGCCCCAGCACTCTACCAGGGCGACAGCTTGAGACTCTGTCTCAAAAAAATATATATATTGTCTCAAATCACTTAACCCTGTACATATTTTTTTTCCCCTGGGTCAGGTGCAGTGGCTCACATTTGTAATCCCAGAACTCTAGGAGGCTAAAATGAGAGGATTGCTTGTGCCTATGAGTTTAAGACCAGCCTAGGCAACATACTGAGACTCCCATCTCTAGTCCTAGCTACTTGAGAAGCTGAGGTAGGAAGATCACTTGGGCCTAGGAGTTTAGGGCTACAGTGAGCTATGATCACACCACTGCACTCCACCATTCTAGCTTGGGCAACAGAGTGAACATCTTCTCACTAAAAGAAGGAAGGAAGGGAGGGAGGGAGGGAGGGAGGGAGGGAGGAAGGAAGGAAGGGAGGAAGGAAGGGAAGGAGGGAGGGAGAGGGAGGGGAGGAGAGGGGGGAAAGGGAAGGGAAGGGAAGGGAAAAGAAGAGAAAACAGAAGAAAAGAAGAAAAAGAAAGAAGGAAATTGCTCTACAATGTACTTGAGACATATATGTTCTGAGTGATTACCCTTGGGGTTGGGGCAAAATAGTCTCCAAGGTTACTGCTAGTTTGTATTATTCTTGTCAAGAAGAGACAGCAAACATCCCACAGACAAGTTATTCTACACAGTGGCTGTGACCTCTAGCCTTTGGAGAGCAGTGTTCTTGCTATATAGATAAGGAAGTTAGCCAAGCATAAAAATTTTCCTTAAACCCATCTTAGACTTAGACCTGTGCAGTTATTGTAGTTATTGGGAATGAGCTAGGTGGGAAAAGCTTTTATTTTTATTTTTCTCTATTTTGTAGCATCATATAATTCTGTTTAAACCATTTAATTTGAGGGTACTTTTAGTTTTGTAATATCCTAGAAAATAGTACCCTGTGGAACAAGGGTCAGCAAAATTGTTATGTAAAGGTCCTGATTATAAGTATTTTAAGCTTCATGGGTCATACAGGCTTTGCCCTAACTACTCAATTTTGCTGTGAAAGGAGCCATATACATATAATACACAAATAGGCCTGGCTATGTTCCAAGAACATGATATTTACTAAAAGAGACAGTGGGACACTTTTGTCCAGTGGGCATTAATTTGCCAACCTCTACTTTGGACCAGTAGTTTTCCATTTTTTCTTCTTTTTTAATGGGGCCTAGGGAAATCTTTAGAGACTTGGGGAAGGCCAGGCAGGAAGGGACATAAACCACCCCTGTTTCAAACAGAGCAATTTTCATTTTTATGATATGTGGACTTCTGCAAGAAATTAGGTTTGATTTAAGGATTCCATTTCAAATACAGAGAAAAGCTCCAAAGCCACAGTTTTGGACTAAACCTAAAACCTGCTGCTTTAAAACTCAAGAACAAGTGTTTCCGGTAAAATAAATACATCTTTGACAACTTTTTAAATGATGGGTGGTATGCACAGTATGATCTCTGTAAGTTAACCACCCAAGAGACCTTAACAAATTAGTCAACACACAGAGGTGATCAACATAAGGAACTAGGCCTACTATACCAATACATATATGTGGTACATGTCCAGTTTATGAAATCTAGTTCAACTTAAGGAGGAGGTCAACTGTATGTGTTCTGATGTTTCAATTCGTTCCAGTAATTCACTTTCTCATTGATAAAAGCATTTAAATGAACAACTCTAATAGTTCTAAAAACATTATCAATTTACTATTCTTATTCCATTTTAACTTTTTGTAAAAATACTATTTAAGGCACCCTAAAGGGTCAAAGAGAGGGGATATGTTACATAGGGGGAGGAAGGGAGCAAACTAGGACTGCGTATTTGTCTCCACTGCTAGATGGTGAACTCCTGGAAGGCAGAAACTAAGTTGTCTTCTTCATCTTTGAATTGTACTCAGCATCTAGAACAGTCTATGACAACAAATAGTACATGTTTATTGAATTGGGTGACTGATTACCTCACATGGCATTTTTTAAAGCCATTTTTCTTTAATATGCAAAGGGGTTAATACCTCTACCATATGCAGAAAACTAACTTCATTTTTAAGAGAATAAATTCAGGTGGTTATATCTTTCCACATAAAATTATATCTTTCCATAAAGTTATCTTTCCCAATCTTACATCTTTCCCTAACTCATAAAGGAAAAAGCTTATCTTTCTTAGTGAGCAAAATATTTTAAGTACTTTCAGATGCATTTTTATAACTAGGAAGTTAACTAATTGTACAAGACATAGAAAACCTAATAATTACTAGGTTTTGTCTCATAAGGATCCACAAATCTCTTGTCTGTAATTCTGAAGTCCAGAAAGTTCTGGATATCAAGTTTTTATTTTTATATCTTAGTAACTTATTTGACAATCAAATTTATTTATCCTAAGCTTATTTGGCAGAAGTATCTGACCTGAACTCAATGAGGCTATTTGCTGGTATTTATGAACCCATATGAGCATACATTTTGCCACAAACAATCAATATATATTTAATTATGTAGTGTTTTCCTAAACCCCCCCCCCCCGGAATGTTAAGAAAATATACGGTATATAGCATTCAGTTTTACTTGAGCCTACCAGACTATGCCAACTTTGTCCTGGTTGCTACAATCTAGAATCCCTTTCCATCCCCTCTGAGGCCGTACCTCTGGCTCCAATTCAGTCTTCTTTGTGGCCACCTTGAGTAATAGCTGACAGTGCACAAACAGCTCAAAAAGTCTGCCTATCATGATGTCAATGGGAGAAATAAATAAATGCTTCGTGATCAGACTGAAAGTCGACGTTATTACCTTGATGGTCAACGACCTGTTGTTTAAGAAAAGAACATCTCAGTCTTTCAAAAAGTGCCTATTTTCATTGCTGGACGTTGGGCGGTTGAGGACCAGAATTAAGTTACTAGCGCTTGGCCTTGCAACGGTATCTGCTCGATACATATTTACCATTTGGCTGACGCACATCTTGGGCAGTATGCAAGAATTTCTCTCACATTAAGTGTGGGCAGTGACAGATACGTATGGAGAAAAAGTAACCGGGGGCTTTGTACTGGCTCAGCTCCAGCAATAAATCCATCACCATTTCACGGAACTGGCTCACTCACCTAGCGTCTCTCAAGGACCCCACCCTCAATTAGAGATCTTGTGGTGAATAGGGCGTTATTCCTGTAACGCTAACGGTGGTGGACCTGCCCACGCCCTAGGGTGGGATATCCTGGGCTTGGATAATAAGACAACGTAAATAAAAATCAAAATGGCCACACTAACGTTTCCCGACAGCATTCCTTCACAAGAAACAGACTTAAAAATTATCTCTCTTAATATGCCTCTCTTTAGAACTGCAGTTGGCGGGTCAGATGCTCCGCTAGACCCCCTACCTACGCCAGGCGCGCACCCTCACAGCCACTGCGCAGGTCCTAGACTCCTCCCTTCTGGAGGCTCAATCCCTCCCTTTTCGGCTACTTCCGTCCCCACCGAACGCCCTGAACGCGCTTGCGCCGTTTTGATAGGCTTCTTGGGCAGAAGTAATCAGAGCGCTGCCTCTCTGGAACCGCCCCCGCCACCTCTTCGCCCCGCCCACGCTTTATCAGCCCCCTCCCGAAATCTCGCGAGGGTAGGTGCGCGTCGGTATTTTGCAGGCAAGTAGCTCTCCCAGCTGCTGTAATTGCTGCTGCAGAAGAAATTCGAGCCGCTGTCGCCGGCGCGCCCGCTCTCCCCCACTGAGGAGAGCCACCGCCTCTTTCGCGCTCCGTATACACCTATCGCCGGGAGCGGTGGTAGTAGCAGTCCCTGGACCCACAGCCGCCTCCTCTGAAGGCAGCTCTGCCGGTCATTCCCGAAGCTAGGCAACTGAAGGCGGCCCCCTTCCCCTAACCGGCTCCTCACTTCAAACCGTCTGCTCCCTCCTCAGCCTCGCCTGGAACCCACTTCCCCACAGTCTCGCTGGGGTGGAGGACGACCAGGAGGAGACCAGAGTCACCCTTCCTCCAGGCGGCGCCGGCCCCCTCACCCGCGGGTGTGTCCTATAAATGGCGTCGGAAAGCGACACCGAGGAATTCTATGATGCCCCTGAAGATGTGCACCTAGGGGGCGGCTACCCCGTAGGGTAAGTAACTGTACCTATGGCCCGGAAGCCGGGCATCCCGGTTCCCCGGCATCTCCTGTGTCTTCCCCCTACATCCCTCTCAGATCCCGCTGTGTCTGCCACCTATGTTGCCTTCAGTCTCTCTCGAGTACTTTAGAACCCAGAACTGGGGCTCCATTGGGCGGGGTGAGTCGGAGAAACGGGAATCGCCCACCTCGGGCATCCTCCTTCCCCTGTCCCTGATAAATTGGCCCCACGGGCTCTCTCGGAGCCCCTTTCCCGTCTTGCCCAGACTTCTGTGAGGTGGGACAGCTTACGTGCCCGAGAGCCAGAGATTTGTATATGTGGGGTTCAGAGCTTACATTTTAAAACATCCGTTTTGGCCTTGGGGACCATAGATTAAAGATGCGGTAACAAGAGAAATTGAACTTCTAGTTTTCTTTATTCCTTTTACCGCTAACTTACCTATTCGTTTGAGAGGTGGCTGTAACTTTCCCCTATTTGCCGTCCTCTTTTCCTTACACAGACGGAAAAAGAACTGAGGGAAGGTTGGGTATTTGCTTAAGAAAGTCCTCTAGCTGATGTACTCTAGATCAACAGTGTTTTATTAAAATAGCAGTAACACCTTACCATGAGGCAATGGAAATTGAAGACAGGGTCCTTACAATTAGGGAGAATGCGGTCTAAAAAGGTATCAGGACCGAAATGTACACAACCAACTACAGAAATACAAACAAGTGCTGAGTAATCTGGTGGTTGGAAGGAGAGCCCCAGCTTTGAGCTCTTGATCTAATTCTGCAAGATGTTTTAGTGGTGATTAATATGAGTGATTCTGAGTAGGAAGTACCGTAGTTGGAATGTTTCGCTTGACTGGGACTTCTACCCCACTCTTCCACTATTAAAGTTGGAACGGTGTTTAAAGCAATGTGGCCAAACTCTTCTACAGACGTTTGTGGAACTAAGAGGCAGTGAAATAATATATTTTAATGCTCTACTTGAGAACTAGTAAAATTTGTATGTTAACATAAATCACCAACATGGTTCCGGAGTGCAACTGCCTTCAATTCTCATGCTTACAAAGTGGAAGAAGTACCCTGTTTGATGCAAATAGAATTATTCACACATTCTAGAAGTCATTCTAAAACTTAATGTATATTATACACAATATATGCCAAAAATGTTACGCAACAAAATCAGACATGTATGTTGTGGCTTGCAGATGTGTGTGTTTTCACCAATCTTAGTATCACTGTTGTGGAATTTGGGGGTGGCAGTGGCCAATCTTGAAATGGCACTGAATCTCCTTAAAGTTCAATATCTGAGACAAGTTCATAGCTACATAGCAGGGGATAGAAAATACTTTTGGATTTATAAATGTATTGGATTTCCTTGAAATTAAATTTTTTGTGTGTGGGTTTTCCCTTAAAAGTGGTGAACTATCAATTCAGATTAAATGAGAGACCAAATCCTTTAGTACTTTTATGTGTGTTTTTTGGGGTAGGGAAGGGAAATGACAATCAGTTTACATGTGTATTCTCAATTTAGAACTGCTATGTGGCTATTATTTCTTTTCACTGAACAAGTTTAATTTCAAAGGACAGTTAAGTTATATTATGACCTGTGTAAACCGTCTAGTACAGTACCTGGCATAGAGAAAGCATTCAAATGTTCATTCTCTTGTCTTTCCTTTCTTGGCATTAGCAAATATGTTAATTTTACCCAGTGCTTACTTTGTGAGGAAGTATACAGAACTTGGAGCTATTTTACTTATCTAAACTGGATGAGTCATTTTGATGGAATTGATAGAGTTATTTCTCCCATAGGATATTATAGCTTCTCAAGCACTTTGATCCTCTGATACTAAGTGAAAAGTGAAAAAGTCTCTTGTGATTCAGCTTTCTAATTGTTAACTTTAACCTGCCCAAATACTGAGCATGCTAAAGCTCTATGGATAAAACTGCAGGGTCAATAGTGAATTTCCCAACTCCTTGCTGTATTAGTGAGAGGATTTGGAAAAGAATAGACTCATCTGGAGAATTGCATCTGTAAAGAAGTAGCAGTACTGAGAGGGTAGGAAAAAACATTTACATTTCCTTCTATCCCCTGTGGTAGATTTTGTCATTTGCATAAGGTATTGTGAGGAGACTTGGCTGGGCAAATAATCTAGAAATGCAGTGAGAAAGTTTGATTTGTGGAAACAGATGACATCCCTAGATATTTGGTCATTAAAGAAGTTTAATAAACTGAATTTGGACACTTTAAGAAACGATCTTGCTGTTGTTTGTTGGGAGTACACAGACTATTTCACCAAACTGTAGTAAACTAAGTAGGCAGTTGAGACTTAACTCATATGTTTTGTTTTTCCTATAATCAATTTATTTCTTGCATTTCCCTTCCATTGATATCTTCAAAAGCAAACTTAATAAATTAAAAACCAGCCCAGTTTTTTACAGAAAGACTTTTGATTCCAATACAGCACACTTTTCCACAGTGGCAGATCATTTCCACTTGCTCAGCTTTGCAATATATATAACATTTATAATACTTTATTTAGATTGATATTTTAGGTCTGGTTTTATTTTGTCTCCAAGTTTACTTAGGCTCAGAGAGTGTTAAGTGAACTGTCCTAGGAGATGAGATACAGCTTGTAAGTGGCAGAGCTGAGATTTGAGATCAGCACTTCAGACTCCTAGCCCAGTTTTTTTTTTTTTCTAGTATATCATAGCTGTTCCACGTTAGGTGTGGAGGGTGGTGGTAGGGTGATGGGAGAAATTTCCCAGTAGGTTCTGGAGTAGAATGCCTTAGAACTAACTTGCTGAATTGTATCTATGCTTCTATTTAAAACCAGAAGCCTCAACATTTTAGTTCTCTTGGCTAGAAATTTTCACATTATTGTTTAGGAAAGTATAATTTTGTTTTGTCTGATAGGAATTTTATAAGAGCATAATCTATTACATCTAGAAGGGACATCTCTTTATAAATGCTATAAAAACTTTTTTAATGTTATAAAAACTGAATCCCAGAGAGGGAGAGTGACTCATCCACAGCACAATAATAGCAGAGCTAGGACCAGAACTCAGACCAGTTTGACGGTCTGGTGTTCTTTCTGCTACTGCACTGTCTTTTGATAGAGCAGGAAAGGGAGGAGGAACTGTGGTATAGTAGAAAAGAGCCCTGGACTATGAGTCATTTCATTTCCTCATGTTTAAATTGAGATTATACACTAGAGAACACTTTCAACTCTAAATGTCTGAAATTGTATTGAGGTTTAGTTGTGTACTTTTATTGATAAGCTTTTGTTCTTGGAAAATCTTTCCGTGATTTCTTTTTTTACCTTTTAGTTTAACAAACTTAATGGTTGGTACATGGTTTAAGACCCATAGATAGGAAATTTGAAATTATGTATGTACTGGGTAATTATATAGGAGATGAATGCTCTTGCTAATAACTCCTGTGGTTTATACCTACACATTCTAAACGCTGGCACTGAGAATATGTCATAAAAATAAATGTAATGTTTTCAGCACTTTAATTTTTCAGTGGCAGCCAATGTATTTTTGAGGTCTTGGAAGAAAGAGAGAGTCATAATATTTTTAGAGTAGGAAGGGACTGAAGATCATTTAGCCTGGCTGTCCGTTTAACAGAAAGTAAAACCCAGGCTCAGAGAGGGGAATCAACACATGCTGATTAGTGGCATGCTTGGAACTAGAATCCAAGTCTCTTAATTCCTCATTTATACCGTGCTGCCATCTCTGCAGAAGGAGGTAACATACTGGCTGGGTATCCTGCTTTAGGTTTCTGGCACTTAACCTGCTATCTGGGATCCTAAGATGGTCTACTGCTATCTAACTTGACTGTTAACTTGGTGTCTTGCCCATCTAAAGACATCGACTGTTTTAGCATCCTAACTTTCGCTCACTAATTTTTTCCAAGTCTGGATGTAAAACAGTGGCAAAATAGCATGTCTAAGAACAGTGGTTATTATTTACATTATTTTATTCTTAGGAGTCTTGTTGGTGTTAACCTTAATCTGCCATATTCAGATTAAAGTAATGGCAAATAATTAAGTCATGGGAACTGATATCAAACTGTCCTGAAGAATTGCTAGGTCTAAAAAAGTTGCATAACTGCCTTTATTGAAAACTCAGCTTCTCACTTTACTATGGCATCAGAAACATTTCTCCCTATATAAGCTTTAATTTGAAATATTTGTATGATATTACTTTAGGAAAGTTTTCTTAAAATGGTTGTTTATTCATGTATTGACATTTAATCATAGGTTGTATTTGATCACAGATTTTATTTGATTGCTGTTGGCTTTGTGGATTGATAGAAATATATCTATAAATGTTCTTTTATCTCACTCATGCAGTGTACAGGGTATTCCTAAAGTCACCAAACATAGGGAACATGGGAAATTATAGCTAAATGTACTTTTATTTACAAAATATTCATTACAGAATTTACAAATATTCTCTACGTGTTGGCCACTTCTTTGTAAAATTTTGTAATAAATATTTTATTTTGTCTTGAGACAGAGTCTCACTCTGTCACCCTGGGTAGAATGCCATGGCATCATCATAGTTTGTAGCAACCGCAAACTCTGGGACTCAAGTGATCCTCTTGCCTCAGCTTTTTGAGTAGCTGGGACTATAGCTATTGCCCACCACAATACCTATCTAGTTTTTCTATTTTTAGTAGAGATGTTTCTAAACTCCTGAGCTCAAGCAATCCACCTACCTTACCTCCCAGATGTAATGAATATTTTGTAAATAAAGGTATATTTAGCTACAGCTTCCCGTTTTACATATGTGTAGGAACATAAGGGGCAACTTTGGGGACACTCTGTATTGAAGTGGGGGAAAAGCTCCTACATATTAGTAAATTCAATTTTAAATTTAGTGTCTTTCAGCTATTGGTGACTCATGGAAGTAGGAAAGCCCTTAGCAATATGGCATCTAGGGGCTCAATTTGAATCTATACAAACTCCTGTAAATTGAAAACTTTGTTCTTTTGATAATTTATGTTATAAAATAAGGTATATATAAAGCTTGATTTTTTTTTAATGTTAAAAAATCTAAGGGAAGCACCTATGGCTCAAAGGAATGGGGTACTGGCCCCATATGCTGAAGGTGGCAAGTTCAAACCCAGCCCCAGCCAAAAACTGCAAAAAAAAAAAAAACCTAAATAGTTTTAGGATGTGAAGTTTAGTGGTGGTCGTATAGAATAGAAAATAATTTCTACTTGATATTTCAGACTTATTGTATAACCTTTACATTACACAATACTCTGTGTGTTCTCTTCAATTATTGTTATGACTTACAAAGTCAGGTGAGTTTTGCCAGGCAAGCCCCTTGAAAAGAATGTTTATTTCTTTTTCATACTCTGCCTACAACTTGGTAGTTACTCCTGGGATAGTAGAGATGGTGGTAGTGGAGGCGGAGAAAGAGAGTATGATGAGGAGATCATGGAGGCTGTGGTGAGGGAGGCAAAGGGAGGCCCAGCAGTGGGTTTAGGGACCTGGTTATCAGGCTGCTTCCTGAGGCATGGATAGCTGAGATAAGACAAATCCCACCACTTAGATATGCGCAAACACAGTGTGGATTATATAATCCTTTCTGTAAGACATTGATAAACTGTAAGAAATAACCTCAAACAAAAGTTAAAGTAATAAAATTGTATATTTTATGAAAGCCTGATATTTAACTTGAATTGATATTAACCTGTATTTCTGTTCTATATCCAAGAACTAAGCTAATTTCTGTAAACTTTCTCAAAGGCTTTTCCCTTCTCATTGTTGGATATTATTCAGCTCACCAGTTAAACCTTTAATTGAGTGCTTTCCTTACTCTTCAGAGTGGAACTCTTATCTATTCTCTTATTTCAAACTGAGCAGTCTTTGTGTTAGTCTGTCATTTCATGATTCAAAATTGAGGAAAAAGCACCTAAGACATAATGTGGGCCTCATACCTGATGGCAACCCCGGTGTTTTCCCCAGTCAGTATACAAATTTATCTTGGTTACTATGGCAACTGGTCTATCAGTTATTCTTCTAGCTCTTTTGCCTTCTCTCAAATACTAGGATTACCATATAATCAGGTTCTGTTAAACCCTTCAGGTTTTAGCATTTTATTACCAGCTGCAGCTGTCTGGCAGTTTACAATTTGGCATTCCATCAGAGTCAGTTGCTTTTAAGTCTACAAAACCTTTTTGTCTCCAAACCTTTTTAAACATACAGAATTTGATAAAAACATGTTTAGGCAGCAATTTCCTTATCCTAATTTCCTAAATTCAATGTTAGTCATTGCCTTGAAGATTGAATGGACTCCATCATTGACATCTACTGGCTATCCCTTTGTAATATCAAGTAAAATAAATTTCAAGATCAAGAGTGACCATTTAGGAAATAACACTTACAAATGTGTTTGTATACTCAGTATCATCATGAACTAGCTAAATGACTTAAAAGCATCTTGATTCTTCGGCAACTACCAAATAAATAATCTGGCTTTTAACAAAAATGATTTCTATAGGTTGTAGAAAGAATGTTTGACCTTTAGATTAATTATTTTCAATTTGAGAAAACTATCTAGAAATTTTAATGAGAAATGTTATGTGTGTATCTTTCTTTAAAGCCTTTGAATAAACAGGAAGGGAAAAGTAAAGACTAAATACTGTAGTTGCATAGGTCTTTATTTTAACGCTTTCATGTTACTTGACATACATTGTTTTGTTTTGTTTTGTTTTGTTTTTTGAGACAGTCTGACTCTGTTACCCCCCTCCAGGGTAGAGTGCCATGGTCTCCTAGCTCAACGTAACCTCAAACTACTGGGCTCAAGCAATGCTCTGGCCTCAGCTTCCTGAGTAGCTAGGACTACAGGCGCCCGTGATTGTACCAGTCATGAAGCCCAGCTAGGTTTCTTTTTCTATTTTTAGTAGAGATGAGGTCTTGGTCTTACTCATGCTGGTCCCAAACTCTTGAGCTCAGGGGATCCGCCCTTCTCAGCCTCTTGAGGTACTGGGATTACAGGTGTTAGCCACCTTGCTAGGCCTTGAATTTTTATTTAAATCATCATCTGAATGGTTTCATTTTAAGATTCATATATCCTATCAAAAACTGTCTTTTGTCATTAAATTCTGATAATGCTCCAAGGGGAACTTTAATTGCACAAATAGACTTAAAAGCAGTTTTATATACTCCACAGAACTCTGATCCTTAAAATTTTTAAAGGGGGATGAATGTCCACTTTTTAAAAATCCAAGGGTGCAGGGCAGCGCCTGTGGCTTAGTTGGTGGGGTAACAGCCCCATATACCGAGGGTAGCGGGTTTGAACCCGGCCCTGGCCAAACTGCAACAACAATAAAACAAATAGCCGGGCATTGTGGCGGGCACCTGTAGTCCCAGCTACTCGGGAGGCTGAGGCAAGAGAATTGCCTAAGCCCAGGAGTTGGAGGTTGCTATGAGCTGTGACACCATGGCACTCTACCAAGGGCGATAAAGCAAGACTCTGTCTCTAAAAAAAAATAATAATAAAATAAATAAAAATCCAAGGGTAAGCATAAGATTTTTGGAAACTTTCAGTAGAAAACTTTAACAATATTCTCCAATAAGTAGCTTATACCTATATAAAGCCTACTTGACCACTACTAATTATAATAGACTATTACAGTATAATACTTATTAAATCATGGGCATTCTTATGCACCACAAATCAGACTTTCTAGAAAACCAATAAATAGTATGTAGTGCTCTATACAAACTCACTTTTTCAGAAGTAGTCATCTTGGTTATAAATGAACTCAAGAGTAGGGATGGGGAGTGTTCTTTGTGACATTGCTCTTAAACTGGTAAGAATAGCTACAAATGAACTTAACATCTATAGTCCTCTTTTTACTCTGTCCCTGAAAGTCTTAAATGGGGAGACTGATGGAATCATCTTACTGGTTATTGGCATTACTATTTAATAATTTGAGTGTTTTTCCAAAAACCTGTATTTTAAATTATGCTTATCTAACACACATCAGTAGCAGGTGGTTTGAACATTTACCTCAGCCCCAATTATACCCCTTTTACTGCCAGCTTTCTCCTTCCTAGTTTATCCAATGTCATTACTACAGAGATTTTCTAGCATAACAACTTCTTGTCTTTTACAACTGAGAAGGGTCAGTGATGGAAGAAGTATAAAGGTTGGGAACTTCTGGAAGGATTAAGGGCAAAATTGATTAAATTGGACATAATGGATGAGTTGGTAAATATGATAAGTGGGATTGGTTATTGTCACAGGTGGAGCTCAGTCATTAGAAGGAGATAGGTGAACAGAATGAACAGATAACATGATAACACTAGGGCCTTTGTGAGTGAAAGCAAGTAGCTTTGTCTGTGCTTAGCAGTGAGTATTTTATCTTTATGGGATTTGCTTTAGGGATTAAGGTTAATGACTAAGATCAGTCCTTTTTCCTTTAAGTGAACTTTACTGTCCCAGTTATGTCCCAGGTCATAGCTCCTAGCTGTTGACTTTAAACTTTTGATTTATTTCCAAGGATAGAGGCATGTCCACAATTGATGTGTAGTAGTGGCAGAAGATTTCAGTGGGGATGTTTTGTAGTGTCTGCTTTGCACAATTTCTCTTACTTTTGAATTTCTTGGTTCTCGTCAATCTCCACTCAGTCTCACCCAACCACACACGTGCACCAGTTGCTGTAAAAGAAGGAGATAAGGTAGGGGGCTGAGGCAAGGAGAGCAGTTTAAATTTATGGGACCTTTGCAACTTAGGACATTCTGTACTTAATAAATCTTAAATGTTAACAGTGAAGCCTTGGGAGGTGTTGCCAGTTATCTTGCAATCAAGTCAATTCTCTGTTACTAATTTTTTTCCCAGGGATGAATATGTTCACAAGAAGAAAGAAGTATTATAGTCTTGTATATTGTTACACACAAAAGAATGATAATGCCAACTAATGTTGGGCATTCATTTTCAAAGTTCTTTCCCTATGTTATTACTTCTGATTATCCTACAGTTCTGTGAAATAGGTGGGACAATTATTGGCAAGTCAGGGTAGATAAGACATAACCATCAGGCTTGGTACCTGTAGTACAGTGGTTAGGTTGCCAGCCACATACACTGAGGCTAGCGGGTTCAAACCCAGCCTGGCCAGCTAAAACAACAATGACAACTGCAACAAAAAATAGCTGGCATTGTGGCGGGTGCCTGTATGTAATCCCAGCTACTTGGGAGGCTGAGGCAAGAGAATCACTTAAGCCCAAGAGTTGGAGGTTATTGTGAGCTGTAATGCCCAGCACTCTACTGAGGGCAACATAGTGAGACTCTGTCTCAAAAAAAAAAACCCAAAAAACATAACCATCAAAAGTCGGAACTTTACTAACTTGTGGTAATTAGATGAGTGGCGACATAAAACATTAGGATCTTCCCTACTTTTCTAAACTGTAAACATTTTAGGATACTATATTTTGGGTGCATATAATTTACTTTGTAAAATAATAAAAAAGAAGTATTTTTATGCCCTTTGTTTTGCACTTTGACATTATTGATTATGGTATGGTAGCCAGATCAGAAAATGACCTTGCTACTGAAAGAGCTGGAATTCCTGACCCTGTTCACTGCATTTCAAAGGGTATGTTCTTTGTTCCTAAGGGAAACCCCTCAGGGTATGAGCCACCTCATCAAAAAGTCTTAATCCCAGATTTTCTATTATGTAATTATGTTATAGATTGTTGTCATTTGTTAGACTACCTTGTTTTTGTTTTTATTTTAGTATAGCCCTGATTCATATTTTTGACCATAAGCTATTAACTAGAAGCACAGTGTTTCTTTTTGTCCCCTTCTCCATTCAAATGCATTTTCTAGCAGTCACAATGTATGTGGTAGTTATTAACATTTCCACCTAATAAACCTCTATTGGCTATCAAAGTGATGGGAAAAATGTACTTCTAATCACTAGTAATTCAAAAAATTAAGTGATCGGTAATTAAATATATAAATAAGATTGAATAATTTTTTGTAATTAATAAAGGGTTTAAACTTGGCCTACAGAATGGTTTTATGTAGGTAAGCATTCTCAGTAAATTAAGATTTTTCTAGAATACTTATCAAGTGTTTGATACATATTTCATAAAAAATGCAGAAGTAGAAATTCAAAGAAAGCGTAAAACTGAATTTATAAAGTGCTTAATACGAAATCTTACTGAAATATGTTTGTAGAGGTAGAAATATGTTTATAGAAGTAGAATACCTAACTTATTTAAATGTCCTTTCAAAAGATAAAAGTTAAAAAAAAGATAAAAGTAATAATTCACATCTTGAAGATATAGTTAATTTCCTATCATATAATTATCATAGCTGTATTCTCAGCTTTTTGTTAATCTTGTTAATAAATGTTTATTGCCTTATTTCAAGGGGAATTTGAATGATTTTTACTTTCTTTTTTTTTTTTTGAGACAGTCTCACTATGTCACCCTCAGTAGATTGCCATGGCTTGACAGCTCACAACAACCTCCAACTCTTGGGCTTAAACGATTCTTTTGCCTCAGCCTCCCGAGTAGCTGGGACTATAGGCACCTTCCACAACACCCAGCTATTTTTTGTTGCAGTTGTCATTATTGTTTAACTTGTCCGGGCCAGTTTCGAACCCACCAGCATTGGTGTATGTGGCTGGTGCTGTAACCACTGTGCTATGGGCACTGAGCCGAATGATTCTTACTTTCTACTGCCTACTCAAAACATAACATTTTAGGATGTCTTAGAAATATCAGACCAGTTTATGATTGCCTAGCACTTATTTTTTTCCAGCTTTTTTTTTTTTTTGAGAGTCTCAAGCTGTCGCCCTGGGTAGAGTGCTGTGGTGTCACAGTTCACAGCAACCTCCAACTCTTGGGCTTAAGCGATTCTCTTGCCTCAGCCTCCCAAGTAGCTGGGACTATAGGCACCCGCCACAATGCCAGCTATTTTGTTGCAGTTGTCATTGTTGTTTTAGCTGACCCAGGCTGGGTTTAAACCCATCAGCTTCAGTGTATGTGGCCAGCACCCTACCCACTGAGCAACGGATGCCTCTTTTCTAGCTTTTTGTTAGACGTTTCAGGTGTAGTTAGTTGGTACTGGCATTTTTGGTAGTACCCAGCTTAAAATAGTGCTATGAGAATGGGAGCGATACTGTCACAAATGATTGGAGTTTGAAAGACTACTGGATTTAAATGCCTTTTCTTCAGTTTGAGTAGTATTATTTTTAGATTGAAGATGCTTCTTGACTTCCCAGTCTTCTGTGAGGGGTTTTCATGCTTAGCATAGAATCTAGCAACTTACCATAGATTATAACTTATTAATACAATTAATATATATAGTTCAACTCCCAATTTATAACACTACATACCAGATTTTAAAAGCTATGCACTTAGAGCAAGATTTTAAAAGAAAGCAAACTAATCCTAGCATTCTGGAGGATATTTTCTAAAGATAGAAAAACTAACCCAGTGTTGTGCTCGGCTCCTATAGTCCCAGCTACTGCGAGGCTGAGGCAAGGGTGTCTCTTGAGCCCAGGAGTTTGAGGTTGTTGTGAGCTAGGACTTCATTGCACTCTATCCAGAGCGACAGAGTGAGATACTGTCTCAAACAAAAAAAGTAATGCTGTCTCTTGTTCTCTAAATCTAAACTATTTTCAATTTTTGATCTAACCTGGGGATAATTGTTTGGTCTGTTTTTATTTTTGTTTTCTACGTCATGTTTTTTGTTGTTTTTCTGCCTGGCCTCAGTGGGGGGGGGGAAATCAGTGTTTTCTGGGCACCAGAAATCTTCTGATTCCCTGTTTAGATGTAGCACTTTAGTGTTGATCTTAGTTTGCTATCAGATCTTACTGTTTCAGCTTTAGAAATCAAAACCCTTTAATTAGCATCTTACTTTAATGACTAGCTAAGGCCTTATCTATGCTCATATCTTGTTCACCTCAAGGACCTTAGAATCCCAGCACTTTCTTAGTACAGGCCATCTATTCTTTGCTCTGCTTGGATCCTTGATGTACTACTTAAGCTCATCTTACTTTTGTATTTTCCTTATGGCAAATGATAGAGGGGGCTAAAAACAAAATCAAGCTATCGGGTAATTCCCAGTTAAACCCTTGGTAGTCACTTTCCCATCAGAAAAAATTTTCCCAAGCAACTCACTTTATTCTAACAGATTCACTTTATACTCTCTTCCTCCATGTCTTTGCTTCTTTTTACTACAAACTAACAAGAGCCTGCTTCAGAGCAAACCAGTTTTTTTCCCAGAGCCTTAAAACAAGTAAGTTCACTTATTGACAGAAAAGAATACTTTGATAGTTTATTTTTCTATATCATCCAATTGTTTTGGTATATTCTTTCCATAAAGCATAACAGGGTTTTGGAAATGAGTTGTTAAGTGTGAAATCACTCATGTATTTTACTTTTGTCCTTTAAGAGGTATTTGAGTTCCTATTTGGGTTTAGTTGAATATGAAGCAGGTGGCAAAAATACAGGTTTAGTCTGCACACTGATTCCTCCCTATTAACAGAGGGGTTTGTTTTTCTTTCAGATAACCCTTAGGTAAGGAGTAATCAAGAAACAACAAACACAAAAGGCAGAAGGATTTATCTATAGCTAATGGGTGAGAAACTAGACTAGGTAGGATGGCTTATGGGATCTGGCTCTTTGAAACTCAGTATTTCTACAGAAATTCAATGTTCTTTAAAAAAAAAAGACTTAAGCACTGCACCATGATTTTAAGTCCTGATTACCCCAAGGCAAATGAGTAGTAAAGATTTGAGTTTAAAATGGGAAAAGGTGATTCAGTAATTACCTGGAGAAAAACCACTTATGGAAGCTCTGAAAAGCCAAATTAGATTCCCACTATAGTCAGCCATGTCAGTAGCTGATTTCAAAACGTGAGTTTTACAGTAAGTCAGGCATGGCAGAGCAACTAAATTCTTTTTGGGGAAGCTAATCTATACAGGTTCTTAATACAAATTTACACTGACTGCCATTCAGTTCTAGGAGCTATTAATGCTTCAGGTTGTGGGAGGATGTTGAGATTATGTGTCAACATAGATAGCAAATCTATTTCATATTGCAGAATGCTCATCAAGTTTTTATTGATATTTAGAAATAATATATCTGTATTTCTATTACTGTTTTTATGCAGTGAAGACAGTATCCTAAAATGACTTTGTGTGTATAGTAACTAAATCCTTTTTTTTTTTTTGCAGTTTTTGGCTGGGGCTGGGTTTGAACCTGCCACTTCCAGTATATGGGGCCAGTGCCCTACTCCTTTGAGCCACAGGTGCCACCCCTGAATCCCTTTTTTAATGACAACATATTTTTAATTGATATTTACATAGAAAGTTTTCTGTTGAAGTTTATTTGACCTATATAGGTTAACTTCATTTTGAACATGTTGACTGAGGATAGTTTCATATAAATATCTTTATAAATAGTGCTTATATGTCAATTTACATATCTATAGAGATAGTAGCCATCTTGTTTTTTTATGAGGGTTGGGGGACAATCTAAGCCAAAACACGAAGCCATTAATACACCTTCCTATTTTTCCACTGAGCTTTTTAAATAAATGTATATAATATCATATATAGTATCATATATGTCATACTAAATGCACTGTCTGAAAGAGCTTAGACTGAATACACACATGCAAATTTTCCCCCCATTTAGTGAACAGTATTGAATACTTAGATGAATATTTATGAAGTGACACTGGCCATTCAATTCTTCTTGCTTTGTTTCTTCATCACACACCAACAGATCACAGGATTAATTATCTACCAAATTATTGGGGGTGGGTTAGAATTGCTAGATAAAGTACAGGACACTCAATTAAATTATAATTTCAGATAAACATACTAAAAATGTATTTGTTGTTTAATCTGAAATTGGAACTTAACTGGATATCCCATATTCTTGGTTGCAAAATCTGATAAACCCAGGTGAGGAAGAAGCAGGAGGAGACTAGTAAATGTGGGCACAGTTGTGAGATTTAAATGCAGTGTGTAATAACAAGAGTAATCTTTACTCTGACAGGAATACTAAGATTTTTCTAGTGCAATACTATGTATTTTAGTGTCTAACACTTTTTTCTTTGAAAGTGTATCAGTGAAAACAAAGCTCAGAAATACCAAAACTTTGGCTTGGCACCCATAGCTCAGTGGCTAGGGCACCAGCCATGTACACCAGAGCTGGTGGATTCAAATCCAGCCCAGGAAAACTACAACCAAAAAATAGTGAGGCGTTGTGGTAGATGCCTGTAGTCCCAGCTACTTGGGAGGCTGAGGCAAGAGAATCACTTAAGCCAAAGAGTTTGAGGTTGCTGTGAGTTGTGATGCTGTGGCACTCTACCTAGGGTGACATAATGAGACTCTAAAAAAATACCAAAACTTAATATATTATGTTTTCATATTATACTATGAAATTATCTATTCATGCATTTTCCTATATTAAAAATTAATATATTGTCTAAGGATACATGCACATACAATGGATCTTAATTGTTAAAATCTAGGATAGTGGTTGCTTCTAAGGGAAAGGCAGGCAGATGGAATAGAACACACAGAAGCTATACTGGTATTGATGCTAATCTAATTCTCATGTAACATTGTGAGTCATAGGAGTTCATTTTATTTGTTATACTTCATAATTATACATATTGTACATATTAAATATACAATAATAGTTTAAAAGTTAAATTAAATGGCTTGCCATCTGTAGCAAGTAGTTATGGCACCAGCCACATGCACAGAGGTTGGTGGATTGAGCCTGGCCCAGGCCAGCTGAACAACAGTGACAACTGCAACAAGTAAATAGCCAGGTGTTGTGGCAGGCGCCTGTAGTCCCAGCTACTTGGGAGGCTGAGGCAAGAGAATCACTTATCCATCCTTATTTCTTATGACATTTAGTTTCTAGAACATTCACCAAATTGGTTTATCTGTTTGGATATGTTATGTTTCATCATTGCTCTTTTCAAAATGTATCCCAAATAGTACACAGTGTTCTTTAGTATATTCTTATCACTGAGAGACAGAGTGGAGTTTACCACACCCCTTGCTCTGGACATAATAGTTTTGTTAATTCCAGGCTAAGAGCAAGTTAATTCTTCGGTAGCCATATCAGTCTTCACTCTGAGCCATCAACAGAAGTACATAAATGTATGCACTTGATTTGCTGTTACACCACGACTCCCCTATCATACATTTTACATAATTCATACTATATTTCATTCTTTTAAGATTTGGTCCATTATTCTAGCTAGTCAAAAACTTTTTGGATCCTATCAACCAGTATATTTACCAATCGCTCTCAACTTTGTGTCATCTGCAAATTTGGTAGATATACCATCAGTGTCCTCATCCCAGACATTAGTAAGAACATAAAGTAGGATAGAAAATTTAGTGTTTAAATGCAGATTTTTTTGTATGTACAATATTCCCTTGTGTTCTAGGTAGTAATACTATCAAAAAGGGAAATAAGGTGAATCTTGTGTGATTGCCTTCTGTTAATGCTTGCTGACTCTTCGTGAGTATATCTTTTCCTTGACTAGGGCACTTAACAATATGTTTAAGAAATTTCTTTGGGATTGACCTCAAGTCAGTCTGTCTATAACAGGCATCCTCAAACTACAGGCCACATGCAGCCCACCTAGGACATTTATCCAGCTCACTAGGTGTTTTTGCCGCCGCTGCCTGTCCTGCTTAGCAGCCGACTCATCCCGGGGCCCGCAGTCCGGCCCTCCAGCGGTCTGAGGTACAGTGAACTGGCCCCTGTTTAAAAAGTTTGAGGACCCCTGCTCTATAGTTTGTGGCATCTACCTGCTTTCCAGTTTTCCTTATAGCATCCTCTTCATTCAGTCTGATCCTTCAAAGGATTTACATGGGGATTAAGCTTTGAGAATTCTCAGATGCACCAGGATATAATTTATCTGGGCAGTAGAACTGAACTCATTTAGAATATTTAGGTACTTTTATCTCCTTGATTGTTTTGGGATTCAATTTCCTCATTTTGCAATTTGTTCCTCCCTTTCTGGTTTGAGTATCAGAAATCTTAATTGGGGAAAAAATCTGAGGCAGACTTTTACATTTTAAAAATCTGTACTGAGCCACTAGACCTACACTTTGTTTTTGTTGTTCTTGTTATGAGTATAAATTGAAAAAAATTCTCTTGTATTTTTAAAAAGTCTTAGTATATTCTGAGTACCAGCCTTTCTAATACTTCTTACAGGCTTTTGAAATTTTCCTTGGATATATGCCTGTTCCCCATCTCTCCAGTTGCTCCTGTGTGTTTTCCTTTAAAATATTTCTTAGGACTTGTTGCCATGGAGATGCAATCAACAAAAATCAGACCATGAGAAATTCTATAGGATGAGCAACCTACTTTCTTCAACACATTAATTGTAGGATATAAAAGACATTAAAGAGGAACCTATTGATTTGTTAAAATAGACATATCAACTGATTGCAATGTATGGACCTTATTTGATTGGAATGAGGTAACTGTAAAAAAAAAATGAGGCAATCTTGGAAATTTGAATGTTGGCTATTATATAATAAGGAATTGTTCAGTTTTACAATGGTGTTGTGGTTGTTTTAAAAGAAATCTTTTTAAAAATTTTTTTGAGACAGTCTCACTTTGTCACCCTTGATAGAGTGCCATGGCATCATACCTCATAGCAATCTCAAACTCTTGGACTCAAGCAATCCTCTTGCCTCAGCATCCCAAATAGCTGGAACTATAGGCGTCCACCACAAGGCCTGGCTATTTTTTAGAGATGGGGTCTCGCTCTTGCTCAGGCTGGTCTCCAACTCCTGAGTTCATGCAATCCACCCAACTCAACCTCCCAGAGTGCTGGGATTATAGGTGTGAACCACAGTGCCTGGCCTTTTTTTATTTTTAAAGAGACTGGGTCCAGGCTGGAGTACATTGGTTGTTATAGCTCACTGCAGTCTTGAGCTCCTAGGATCAAGCTGTTCTCTCACCTCACCCTCCTAAGTAGCTGGGGACTAGAGGTGCACACCATGAGGCATGATTAATTTTTCTTATTGTAGAGACAAGGTCTTGCTATGTTGCCCATGCTGGCCTGGAACTCCTGGCCTTAAGCCATCCTCCTGCCTTGGCCTGTCAGAGAGGGATTATAGGTGTAAACCACTGAGCCCAGCTATAAAGAGAAATCTTTATTTTTTTAGATGTATTCTGATATGTTTATGGTTAAAAAGTGAAATAGTTTGTGGAATTTGCTTTAAAATAATGTGGCAGGTGAGTAGAGGGAGGAGTATTAATAGTGATCATTATTGAACATCATCAACATGTTGGGCATGGGGGTTTGTAATATTCTCCTGATTCTGTGTGCATTTGAAATTTCCATAATTAAATGCTAGAAAAACTCCCCCAAATATTTTTTATTGTCACAGATTGTTACTGGCAGATTCAGAACTAAAACTCAGATCTGATTCTGGCTAATGTTCTTTTATTGTGTTGCTAAAATTATAGCTCTACTTCCAAATTGATGTCATGTTCTGTCAGTCTCTGGGAACCTCAAGATTTCCCTGGGAAATTTGTAGGGATTCTTCCAGATAAACTAAGGCCTTAATAAATGGCCACAGTTCCACTTGACTGACTACTTACCCATGTGAAACCATGAAGGGATAATAGCATTATTAAGGGAAATAGATTGTTTTTAAATAGTATTTTTTAAATACATACTTTTAGGATTTTTTTTTTTTTGAGACAGGAGCCTCAAGCTGTTCCCCTGGGTAGAGTATCGCAGCATCACAGCTCACAGCAACCTCCACTCCTGGGCTCAAGCGAGTCTCCTTCCTCAGCCTCCCAAGTAGCTGGGACCACAGGCACCCGCCACAATGCCCAGCTATTTTTTGGTTACAGCCATCATTGTTGTTTGGCGGGCCTGGGCTGGATTCGAACCCACCATCTTGGGTGTATGTGGCTGGCGCCTTAGCCACTTGAACCACAGACACTGAGCCACTTTTTAGATTTTGAAAAAGATTACTATAAATTTCTTTAACACTAGGTAATATTGTTAAGTAATGTGCTTACTTTGAACAACTGTGGTAGAAAAATCATAGTTATATTACATCCAAATCTGTTTTAAAAATAGACTACTGACATCTGTTTAAAAAATAGACTACTGGCTGGGCATGGTGGCTCATGCCTGTAATCCTAGTACTCTGGGAGGCCAAGGCAGGTGGATTGCTTGAGCTCAGGAGTTTGAGACCAGCCTGAGAAAGAATAAGGCCCCCATCTCTATTAAAAATAGAAAAAAGTAGTGGGCATACTGGCATATGCCCGTAGTCCCAGTTACATGGGAGACTGAGGCAAGAGGATTGCTTGAACCCAGGAGTTTGAGGTTGCTAAGGACTATGACACCAGGGCACTCTAGCCTGGAGCAACAGAGTGAAACTCCATCTCAAAAAAATAAAATAAGTAAATAAAACTACTGCTATTTATTTTCTGTTGGATTGACTTTTGGTTTTATAAATTAAATGAATACAGTTCTCAGCATATTAAATTAGAGAGTCAGGTATAACAAGTTCCAAATTTGAGCCATATAAGAGGGTTAATAAAATGTTGCTTTGGGCTGAGCACAGTGGCTCACACCTGTAATCTTAGCACTCTGGGAGGCTGAAGCAGGTGAATTGCTTGAGCTCAGGAGTGGGAGATCAGCCTGATCAAGAGCAAGAGTCCATCTCTAATAATAGCCAGGCCTTGTGATGGGCACCTATAGTCCCAGCTACTTGGAGGCTGAGGTAGGAGGATCACTTGAGCCCAAGAGTTTGAGGTTGCTGTGAGCTAGGATGCCATGGCAGTCTACCAAGGACGACAAAGTCAAACTCTGTCTCAAAAAAATAAAAATAAAGAGTAAATTTTTTTTAAAAAGTTGTTTTGCTAACATATTTGTACTTTTGGCTGTAATTGTATTGAATATAGTACTTTTATGTCAGTTTATTAAAGGATTTGACATCTTGCTTCCTATGGAAACTCAGTGGGCAACTTTTGGGTAAGTTGAAATTATTGTCACTGGATCCAAATTCCAGTGACTAAGCATGTAACCTTCACAGCTACCCCTGAGTAGTTGGGACTATAGGTGCTCGCCACAATGCCCCGCTACTTTTTTTTTTTTTTTTTTTTTTTTAGAGACAGGGTCTCACTCTGGCTCAGGCTGGTCTCAAACCTGTGAGCTCAGGCAATCCACCTGCCTCGCCCTCCCAAGTGCTGGGATTACAGGCATGAGCCACCGTCCACTGATAGGACTGACCTCATCATTTATGTAAATTTTTGATTTTGCAGCATGGTTTCTAAAATTGAAAACGTGTTCAGTGCCCATAGCACAGTGGTTACAGCATCAGCCACATACACTGAGGCTGGTGGATTCAAACCCAGCCCAGGCCAGCTAAGCAACAATGACAACTGCAGCAGAAAAATAGCCAGGCATTGTGGCAGGTACCTGTAGTCCCAGCTACTTGGGAGGCTGAGGCAAGAGAATCGCTTAAGCCCAAGAGTTTGAGGTTGCTGTGAGCTATGACACTACAGCACTCTACTGAGAGCAACATAGTGAGACTCTGTCCCAAAAAAATAAAATAAAATTGAAGACAGTGTCCATTAACGGTGCTCTTAAATTTAGACATGAAAAATAAGCAATTTGCTGGGCACAGTGGCTCAATCCCAGCACTTGAGAGGACAAGGCAGGTGGATTGCCTGAGCTCACAGGTTCAAGACCAGCCTAAACCAGAGTGAGACCCCATCTCTTAAAAAAAAAATAGCTGGGCATTGTGATGAGCACCTATAGTCCCAGCTACTCAGGGGGCTGAGGCAAGAGGATCACTTGATCCCAAGAGTTTGGGGTTCCTGTGAGCTAAGACACCATGCCACTCTACCAAGACGTCTCAAGTGAGACTTTGTCTCAAAAAAAAAGAAGAAGCAATTTTTCAAACAGCTTCAAAATAACCTCTAAGTATTGATATTCTATTAAACAATCCACATGGCTTT
>CAUYQV010167698.1:0-18009 GCA_963574575.1 Galagoides demidoff | reverse complement strand
ATTTTATTGAATGGTAACTATGTACATTAATGCACTTCTGGGGTACAGTGTGGGGTTTTCGCATGCAATCTGAAATACTTCCATCAAACTGATCAACACAGCCTTCATGTCATTTTCTCGGTTATAGTTTTAAAACATTCTGATTCTACTCTTACAGAGTTTCACTTGTACCCCTGTAAGAAATGCCTCAAAAATGGTCCCTCCAATCCCCCTCCCTCCACCCACTCCCCCCTCCCTTCTCTCTCCCCCCTCCCCACATTCTTAGGCTAATTGGTTATAGCTTTCATATAAAAGGTACAAATTAGTTTCATAATAAAGGTGTGTACAGTGGATACTTTTTCATCCATTCCTGCGATACTTTGCTCAGAAGAACATTCTCCAGCTCCATCCATGTGAACATGAAGGACGTAAAGTCTCCATCCTTCTTAATGGCTGCGTAGTATTCCATGGTGTACATATACCGGTTTCCATATTTTTGTATGAGATTGCAGATTCCTGTGGTTACTGAGTTCGACTTTTATTCCATGGTGGTCAGAGAAGATGCAAGGAATAATTTCTATTCTTTTAAATTTACTGAGGTTAGACTTGTGACCTACAATGTGATCAGTTGTGGAGTATATTCCATGGGCTGATGAGACAAATGTGTATTCAGTTTTGTTAGGGTGAAATGTTCTGTAGATGTCCATTAAATCCAAATGTTGGATGATTAAGTTTAAATCTAAAATTTCTTTGCTCAGCTTCTTATCAGAGAATCTATCCAACACTGCCAAAGGAGTATTAAAATCTCTGACTATGATGGAGCTGGAAGAAATCAAGTTGCTCATGCCTGTTAGAGTGTCTCTTATAAATTGAGGTGTATTCTGGTTGGGTGCATAAATATTAATAATTGAAATCTCATCATATTGAGTATTACCCTTAACAAATATAAAGTGACCATCCTTATCCTTGCTTACTTTTGTTGTATTAAAGCCTGTTGTATATGTGAATAAAATTGCAACACCTACTTTTTTCTGCTTTCTGTTTGCCTGGAATGTAGATGACCACCCTTTCACCCTGATTCTATATTTATCTTTTAAAGTAAGATGAGATTCTTGTATGCAGCAGATATCTGGCCTGAGTTTTTGTATCCAGTCAGCCAACCTGTGCCTCTTTAGAGGACAATTTAAGCCATTCGCATTAATTGAGAATATTGATAAGCCTGATAAAATTTTGGGTATCGAGTTTTTCTAAAGTCCAGCGGACATTTTTAATCCTTTCACCACTGCAGAAGTTGGAATTTGATCAAAAGTTTCTGAGTGAGTTTACTTTTGTGGAGGATTGCACTGGTCAATATGGAGGTTAGGTCTGAGAATATCCTGGCGTGCTGGTTTAGTTATGGCAAATTTCTTCAACATGTGAATGTCATTAAAGTATTTAATTTCTCCATCAAAAATGAAACTCAGTTTAGTTGGATACAAGATCCTGGGTTGAAAGTTATTTTGTTTAAGGAGATTAAAAGTCGATGACCACCCTCTTCTAGCCTAAAAGGTTTCAGCAGAGAAATCTGCAGTCATTCTAATATTCTTCCCCTTGGCTGCTTTCAGAATTTTCTCCTTTATATTAACTTCAGTGAAGTTAATTATGATGTGCCTGGGGGATGTCTTGTTCAGGTTGAGTCATGCTTGAGTTATGAAACTGTCTGCTATCTGAATTTCAGAATCTCCTGGCATGTCTGGAAAGTTCTCTTTCATAATTTCATGAAGAAGAGTCTTTGTGTTTTGTGAAGCAACTTTGTCACCTTCAGGGATTCCTATAATTTGAATTTCTTTCAATTTTCCCAGAGCTCCCTGAGAGAATGATCTGTTTTTACTCTCCATTTCTCTTCCTCTTTGAGTGCATTGGAGCATTCAAAAGCTTTGTCTTCAATGTCAGAAATTCTTTCTTCTGCTTGCTCCATTCTGCTACTGAAAGATTCTACTGTATTTCTCAGATCTTTGAGGGCTGCAAATTCTTGTCTCAATGTAATTTTGTCTTTGAATTCATTTAATTCTTAAGAGAATTTTGAAATGCTCCAATTTCTAATTCCAACTTTGCCTCTATTCTATTAATCTTATTTGCAATCCAAATTCTGAATTTAATTTCTGACATCTGAGCCATCTGTTTATGGATGGGATCTTCAGTTGCATCTGCCATGTCCTTCCTTGGGGGGAGGTTGATCTACTCTGGTTATTCATGTTACTGGAGTTTTTCCACTGATTCCACCCCATGCTTATTTTCACCATTTGGCTAGATGAGCAGATAAGAAGAAGTTGGGTTGGGGGCTCCAGGAGTAGTGATTAACTAGCCCTTTGCCCAAAGGCTGGGACTGATGTCTGTATCTTTTTCCCTAGAGCTTTCCCAAGGACCTGTACAGTGCTATGGCCTGAGAAACTAGGAGCCTGCTTGGTGTGATGGGGCTAAGTGCCTCTGTCTTGTTTTCAGCTGGTCTCTGTTCTACCCTAGTAAATCAGTTACTCTGGGTTGAAGTCTCAGCTGTGGAGAAATACCAGTAATTAAGTCACCCCGCCCCCAACAGACAACAATTTGGAAAGGAAAATCAAACTTTCCCACAACCACACACCCAGGGTACCACTTTGGATAGTCCTCAGATGATTGGCCCAGTTCAAGAGGTCCAAATCAATTGTCCCAGTCAGCACTGGTCTTAGGTGGTGGAATTCAAAAGGTCTCTGGAAACTAGATAGCAGGTGTCTGCCGGCAGCTCAAGTATGACTCACTCTGGTACTCCGTGAGGTCAGAAGGACCAACCCAGCAAATAAATTAGTCTGGGAAGGTTGATGCCTTCTTCCTCACCTTGCACCTCTGTCACACCCACTCACTGGTAACCCCATAGGGCTGTGACCCAGTCCCCCCTGCAGATGCTCTAGGGGTTTGCACTTGCCTGAGTCAGAGGGAAATCAAAGTCTCCTCAGCAAGGCTGTTCCTCTCTGCCACTATCCAACAGGGGGAGGTGAGGCCTGACAACCTTGGGTGCTTAATGGAGGCTGGGGCAGTTTACTCAGTTCATAACCTGCCCCTGATTGATGTTGCTGGCATAACAGAACATCTTCACAGAATTTGTTTCTGCTCCAGCTATATTTCCCTACAGATCAGATACTACTTGAGGTGACAGAAACTGTGACTCGGTTCTGGGCAGCAGCAAGCAGTTAGAGCTCGCACTCAACTGTCAGTTTCAGCCTGTGCCTGCCCTCTTTTGTCTCAGCCATGATTCCCTGAGGGCCAAGGGGGTCTTAGCCTTAAGTAAAGCAGTCCTCTGGCTCAGCCCCACCCTGGCAGTCTGACCAGCTCTGCGCATATTCTAGTCCCTGCACTCTGCCCAGGCAGCTACTGCCTGAGGCCTTCCCTTTACTCACTCCTGGGAGAAGATGCCTTCCTTTGGTTGCCCAGAGAGACAGGGCATGTCTGTTCAGAATAGCCCCAAGGGTATGAGCCTTATTGTTCCTGCCACTACTGTGGCCACTGCTCTGTACCTTGGGGCAACACCACTCCTATACGGTTCCCTCTCAGCTGACCATCCTCTCCTTACTCCTGTGCCACAGAATCAGCACAACCCTCCCCCTGTCCACACCCCTCCAGAAAATGCCCAAGAATCTGGCCTCCATGGGGGACAGGCTTCCTGATCTCAGGGTGAGGGTGGAGGGGAGTGCTGGGAATTCAGAATTGCAGGTAGGGAATATATACATTTTTAGACAGTTTTATGCCTGGAAGAAGAGTGCCATGGCACCCTAGTAGGGGTAGGAGGTCCAGTTTTTAGAGGGTCTCTCTCGTGGGATAGAATGGGAGGACATTTGAACTCTGCTCGCTTGTTTGTATGGAGTTTACTGCAAGCCCTTCTCATGGGGGAGGGGACTCCCATCCACTTGGCAATGGATTTAGTACCTTTTGTTTGTATCCTTGGGGTTGTAGCTCACCTCAGCAGGGTTGATGTGCATTCTTCAACCTTCTCTCTTGGCTCAGTTCCAAACCATCGGCTTACTTGCTAAACTTCTGTCTTTTAACTCTCCTTCTAGATGGAAGCCTCTGTGGAAAGCTGGCTGAAGTCCGCCATCTTGCCTCCTGCAATCTATTTTTTTTTTTTTAAGATTCTGTGTATAGGATTATTTCATCTATAAATAGACATAATTTTATCTCTTCTTTCCATTTTGGAAGACTGTTATGATGTTTCTTGTATTTTTCTTCCATTGATGTCCTTTATAAGGGCCAGGAAATTCACTTCTATTCCAAATTTGCTGGGAAAGAAATAAAAATGGATGTTAAATTGTGTCAAATGCTTTTTCTCTGTCTCTTGAGGTAATCATATAGTTTTGTTTTCATTTCATATGATACCTCACACTACTTGTCTTTGGATGGTAAGTCAATCTTGCACATCTGGCATAAACAGCACTTGGCCATGTTGTCTATTTGTTTTTATATTTTGTTGGATTAGACTTGTTAAAAACTTTTTAAAATTTTTTTTATCTATGTTCATGAAGGATATTGGTTCATAGTTTCTAATTTTTGTAATGTTTTCAGTAGTTTGGGTATCAGAGTAATGCTGACCTCAGAGATGAATTGGAAATTATTTGATTTTCTTCAATTATTTTGAAGATGTTGTATAGAATTCATATTATTCTTTCCTTCAAGGTTGGAAGAATTTTCCAGGTATTGTATGGACCTGTAGTTTTCTTAATAGTCAGATATTTAATTAAAAATTCAATGTCATTAATATATTAACGTAATAAGGCTATTCTGGTTATATGTTTCTTCTTGATTGAACTTTTTAGTTTTTATCATTCCATAATTTTTTCATTTCTTCTAAGTTGTCAAATTCATAGGTATAAATATCTGCAGAATTTATATTGATGCTACCTCTCTCATTCCTGAGATTTGTAATTTGTGTTCTTTCTTTTTTTCTAGCAAGAGGCTTATTAATTTTATTGGTCTTCCCAGAAAAAAGCATTAAGTTTCATTTCTTTTTCTCTATGGTTCTACTTCACTGATTTTTTTTCTCCCCAATTTTTATTATTTCCTTTCCTCTCCTTACTTTGGTTCTCATTTGCTCTTACTTTTCCTATTTCTTTAAGTGGAAAATGAGGTCACTGATTGGAGGAATTTCTTCTTTTTCAATATATGTATTCAGAACTAAAATTTACCCCTAAGTACTATTACATTTAAACTCATTACACAGTTATACTATATATGCTATACAGCAGTCTCCAACCTTGTTGGCACCAGGGACTGTTTCCTGGAAGCCAAATTTTCCCTGGACCAGGAGAGGGGAGGAGGGGTAGGAGCTCAGGCAGTGATGCTGGACAGCCCAGTTCCTGACCAGCTACTGACTGGTATTGGTCTACAGCCCAGGAATTGGAGACTTCAACTATACAATGTGAGTGTACTGCTATAGTAGCACTGCACAAAATCTATTATATTGTATTTTCATGTCATTTGGTCTAATATATATATATATGTATATATATCTTCTATATATATATTTTTTTAAGACAGGGTCTTGCTTTGTCACCCTGGGTAGAATGCAATGATGTCCCTATAGCTCACAGCAACCTCAAACTCTTGGGCTCAAGTGATCCTCCTGCCTCAGTTTTTTGAGTGGCTGGAAGTACAGGCACATACACAACACCCAGCTAATTTTTCTATTTTTAGTAGAGACAGAGTCTCACTTTGCTTAGGCTGGTCTTAAACTCCTGAGCTGAAAGGATCCTCCCACCTCTGATTCACAAAGTGCTACAATTACAGGCATGAGCCACCATACCAGGCCAGTTCAAAATAATTTTTAATTTACATTTTGTTTTTTTTTTATTTCAAAATTTGCTGTATTTTATTATTCTGCTCTGCAAGGAGTAAAACAATCTGCTTTGAAATACAAAATGTTTCTTACAATAATGCACAAGAATATTATTCTGACTACCTCCCTCATGCATAACATCAAACAATGTTATATGTCAACCACAAAAAGGCTCTTAGATTTTCCTTATTAATTTTGCCATTTCAGTGTTATTCATATTCTATGGAAAGTACATGAATGATTCTCACCTAGTCAGAGGAGCTCACATAGCTGTATTATAGCAAAAATTGAAAACATTCACATAAACACTATGAATAGCTCAAGTGAGATGAGAGTTCAATTACATCAATATTTGCTTTTGAAAACATACAAAATTTTACTTTGAACATAATTATAATACTCAAAAAAATCAATATTCTACTTCTTTTGAACCTGCATAAAAATAAGTTATGTAATTATTCTAACATTGAATTATTTGCTATAATCAACTGGTTTAGAACACAGGATAATATATGAAACTGTTAGTTTTTGGAGATTTCTACTGTAAATTCTTTGATGTTATTTAGCCTGGATATTTGGTTAATTTTTTTACATTTATTGTTCACGTAAAGTATCTTTTATTATGATAAAAGATATTTTATATGGTATATTTTCTGGGGTATATTAGGACAAATACACTTTTCAATTTTTTGAAGATATTATATAGAATTGATATTATTCCTTTCTTAAAGGTTGGTGGAATTTATCAGTTATCACATGGAAATTTTCCAAAATTTTTCTTTTTTGACCTATAGGTTATTTAGAGATGTATTGTTTAGTTTCTAAATATTTGAGAATTTTACTGTTCTGATTTCTCACATTTCTATTATTGTCAGAGTACATACTTTGCATGACTTGAATTATCTTGAGATCATTGACTTATTTTATGGCCCAAATTATGATCTACCTTAGGTAAGTGCTGGATGTGTACTTGAAAAAATATATATATTCTGCTATTATTGGGTGAAGTGTTCTAAAATTAGGTAAATTTTAAGTATTGTATAATTCTTCTCCATCTTTGCTGATTTTCTGTCTTCTTTTTCAGTAACCTCTTCTTTTGCAATGGGTTATCTGTTGTTAATGTTATCCAGTTTAATTAAAGTTAAGACATAGTAGTTTACATTTCTAAAAGTTCTAGATGGGTCTTTTTTCTGTATCTTCTATGCTTCTAATTCTATTTTTGAAAATATGGAATATAGTTATAGTAACTGTTTTCGTGTTTTTTGTTTTTCCAGGAGAAGGTAAAGGCTGCTTCCCTGAGACCTAAAGAACGAGTAGGAGGCAAGGCAGAATACAGCTAAAAAAATAAAAGCAAATTCCAGGCAGAATGAAGAGCATGTAAGGCCGGGTATGGTGGCCCATGTCTGTAGTTATAGCACTCTGGGAGGCCTAGGTGGGTGGGTCCCTTGAGGTCAGAGGTTGGCCAGCCTGAGCAAGAGTGAGACCCTGTCTGTATGGAAAATAGAAAAACTGGCCACGCGTTATAGTTGTCACCTATAGTCTCAGCTACTCAGGAGGCTGAGGCAAGAAGATTGCTTAGCCCAGGAGTTTGAGGTTGCTGTGAGCTATGACATCAGGGCACTCTACCCTGGGCTCAGAACAAGACTCTGTCTAGAAAAGAACAGCATGTGTAAAGGCCCTTAGGCAGGAAGGAATTTGGAGTTGAAAAGCAATACAGAGAAGGTTAGAATGGGGAGAGCAGAGGGAGAAGAGTGGAAGGTGGGGAAGGATGAGGGCCACAGATCACACAGAACTACTGAAGCCTGTGCCTCCATCAGTGTAGGTTGTGTTATGCTATGATAACAAATAGGCCCCCAAATCTCAGTGGTTCATACCAACAAAGACTGTCTCCTGATCAGTCACATGTTTAAAGGAGGGTCACTGTGACTTTTTTCTATATCTTTCTTCAGGGTCTAGGACTGGAGTGTACCAGCCTGATGGCAGAAGGGACAGAGCCCTGCTGGAACCATCACACAGCTTTCAAATTGTCTGTTAGGATTGGCATGTTGCACTTCCACTTATGTTTCAATGAACAAAGCAAATTGCATGGTCGAGACTAATTATCAACGGGAGAGGGCAGGGCAACGAATATTTCTACAATGGCACAATCTACCACATAGTGCTAAAGATTGTGAGCTTCATCTGAAGAATACTAGAAAACCCAGCTTCAAATGACTACTGAGTGCTGCCTGTGATAATGTAACTCTGTCTCTTAAGATCACACTTTATTTTTAGAAACAATCAAAAGTTAGTCAGAGTCAAAGTCAGAGAAATAAGATGATCACATGAAATGCTACTGTTTGAATCAAAAGCATGATTGCTTTTTGATAAAAGTAATGAGACTGATTTTTCTATGAGATTTATGTGAAGTTATATTATCATTTTAATGTTTATAACTATGTGACACAACTACTTTAAAAAGAGTGATCATTTTTTGTATATTTAGCTTCTTATTTATGGTTGTTTTATAAAAATCTTTATTTTATAACAGCATTTTGAACACTGCATTCTGCTTACTACTTTCAAAGACTTAGAGTTACAATATATTAACAAAATTGAATTTTACATTGAATGATATTTAGTCTCTCTTTACAATATAAATGACGGTGGGTTTGGGAATGTGAATGTTTTGTCCCAGTGCCACCAGGGAGTACCAGGTAAGCACGTGAAGAGCCCAGCCAACCCTCAGACACAGCTGGATGTGATCCTATAAAGCTAGAATTCCACCTTGTTCTAGGATTTGAAAGAATACCAGGTCTTAGAAGAGGAGAATGCCATCCTTAATGAGTATGGGGTCTGTGACAGTCTGGGAAGACAGCAATCCAAATCAGACATGTATGTCTCTTTGAGGAAAAGAGTCTCACCTTCTGGAGACCATCTGTGCACCAGGTGTGGGGCTGAGTGCCAGCAGAGGAAATTGCACTGGAAGCAGAAGGTGTCCTCCTACAACTTCCAGGCCAGTGTCCATAGCACTCTGTTTATACCCCTATTGTAGCACTTGCCAGATCATTTAAATTGTCTGTGAGTGTGACTTGCTTCCTCATAGACCATAAATTCCCTAATGGTAGGAACAGGGTTGTCTCCACATTGCATCTGCCACAGAGCACAGTACCTGGCAGATACTCAAACAGACGTAGGAGGAGGAAGCCATTGATCTGGCCATCTATTCCTTGAACAAGCTTGGCAGTGGGTCCCTTGGGAGAGAATGACTTTCATCCTTTCTGATAATGCTTGGGAAGAGCTCCAGCCATCTGTAGTGTGAAGGAGCCAGGAGGCGAGCTGGCAGGGAGCCCCATGTGGAGACCCACCTGAGAGAAACTTCTGCCAAAGGATTGGGCAGCAGAACACACAGGAAAGACCCAGCAATGACAGCAGCAAGGCTTGAGCCAGAATGGGGAGGAAGTTGGGGACTCAAAAGAAAGTCATCAGACCCAATCCTTACTTCTTGCTTGATATGAGATGTTTCTTTCATATCTAGTGTCTAGTTTGTATGGAGAAGAGTTCTGGGACCCTCAGAAAGCTGGATTCCTCAGGTTTTTAGGTAGGAATTAGAACCAAGAAAATCATAACCCCTCCCCTCCCATTTTCCCTTCTCCAGATGATACTGAGTATATCAAACTCTGAGCTCTTTGTCATCTGACATTGTACCTTATTCATAGTCATCTCAGACATGGGGTGAGAGGGAGTGAAGTTTGTATGTATCTCCATACAAACATACGGTGGGTGGCCTGAAATTAGGACAGATTAAGCCCCAATTTTCTATAACTTATAAAATTATATACATAATGTGTGTGTGTATGTGTGTGTGATAAATTAATTCTAACAGGGATAGTTATAAGGGTAATTTGTCACATTCCAATCTGGAATTTGAATACTGAATGAATGGGCAAAAACTCTGAAAATAGAAAGGCTAAACACGAAATCACAGTGGCCTGACCACACTATGAACAGAACCAGACCAATAACTTGTTTTCATAGCTGCAGTTCTGGCTTCCTGAAACTGCTGGAAATGCCTAAGTTCCTGCCTGTTTCCAAGCATTGCTCGCCATTCTCCTCACAGAGGCTATGAACCTTTGATAAACTTAAGCCAAACCAGGGTCTATGATCATTTTCACCAAAAGGTCCCAACTGAAACAAGGAGACAGGAGGAAGTCAGGTGAAGAAGTGACAGTCAGACTGATGAAAAGTCCTGAATTTGTGCATTAAAATTTGTGTTAAAATTCTCAAACCAAGTGGAAACAAATCCCTGAGAAATGGGGAGATCCCCATATTTTCAAAGCTTAGAGAACCTGTAGGGATGGATAAAATTTTGTCATTTTCTATTTTTTCAATTAAAGGATCATATGCAACTCAAGGGCAATTCTCTGAAAGGTTGCAAAATTGTTTTGCAGATTTTTTGGAGGGGGGGCTGGGGCTGGGTTTGAACCCACCACCTCCAGCATATGGGGCCAGCGCCCTACTCCTTTGAGCCACAGGCACTGCCCAGCTTGCAAAATTTTTTGACATTAAAAAAGATCTTTGCCTTGAATTAGGCAAAGAGACCAAAAGTATAATCTATAAAAGAAAAGATTAAAAAATTAAAACCTCTTTCTCTATAGAGAAAACATTTAATAAGATGAAAAAAAGCATAAGCATTTCACTTGTATATCAAAGCAGTATCCTGAACTCCATAAATGCATCAACGTACAAAGTTATGATTTAATAAAAAATAATTTTAAAAATAGATGAAAAAAGCAAACTACAGATTGGGAGGAAAATATTTTCTAATTACATATCTGACAGTGGAATTATATGCAGAATATATAAAGAACCCTCAAAACTCAACAAGAAAAAAGCAAACAATTTATAGACAAAAGATCTGAATAGATGCCTTACCAAAGAAGAAATACAGAACGCAAATAAGCACATGGAAAGATGCTCACCATTGTAAGTCATTAGGGAAATGCAAATTGAAACTACACTGAGATTATCACTGTACCCCCATTAGAATGGCTAAAGTAAAAAGAACTCTCAATGCCAAGAGCTGGTAGAAGGCAGAGCAACTGATATTCTGATAAATTGCTGGAAGGGATACAAAACTGTGCATTCACCTTGGAAAATAGTTTCTCAGTTTCTTATAAAATTAAATAAACACTTACCAAAGGACTCAACAATCCTTACTCCTCAGGATTTACCTAAAGGAAATGAAAACTTATGTTCATATAATAGCCCATACATGAATGTATAATTAGCTTATTCATAGCTGTCAAAAACTAAATATAATCTAAATTTCCATCAACGGGCAATGGGATGATCATATTATGGTATAGTGGAACACTACTTAGCAATAATAAGACACCAAATATTGATATGTGTGCCAACATAGATGACTCTCAAATGCATTTTGCTAAGTGAAAGAGTCCAAATACAAAAGACTATATAGTAATAAATTGTTCTTTTTGTATGACATCTGGAAGAGGCAAAGCTACAGGGACAGAGAACAGATCAGTTGTTGCCAGGGATCAGGAGGGTGGGGAAGAGGGCGGGGAAGAGGGCAAGACTGACTACTTGGGTGGCAAAGAGAATATTTTGAGGTGTTGAAACTAGTTTGAATCATGATGGATACATGGCTCTATATGTTATCCCAAACCCATAGAACTATATGAAACTTTAATTTTTCAAACATTTAAAAAATTCATATATAATAGTTGTACATATTTTAAGGGTTGGAGCTGCATTAAAATTGATACCCATATGCAAAGTGTAATGAGTATAATCAACTCAGAGTAATTGGGATTTCTATCACTTCAAACATTTCTCTTTTCTCTGTGTTGGGAACATTAAAATTCTTCTCTTCTAGCCATTTTGAAATATATAATAAATTATTTTTAACCACAGTTTTTCCACGGTACTACCGAATATTAGAACTTATTTCTTCTAACTGTATTTTTGTACCCTTTACCAACTGCTCAAAGACAAACTTATCTCTGAAGCCTGTGACATATTTTAGAGGGTGAGGAATTCTAATCCTTGTCCAAAGAGAATAAAAATTAAGATGAATAAATTCTGAAATTTAGGCATTCATTTTGATATAATTTTAAATAAAAATACATAATACAGAATTCACAAACTGAGGTACTTTTTGCATACTATAATTAAAACACTCTTTTTGCAGATTTCCCAGTATTTTTTAACCCTTAAAAAAACACGTGGTTTGTTGAGTATCTTTTTCGTGGTTAATACAAAAATCCCCATTTTCCTTTCCATAGATTAACAAACACGACACTTTTCAATCATGTAGAAGAACTCAAAGTACTTGAAGTTCTGCTTCCTTGATCTTTTCCCTTGGTTTTCCTTTCTTGTAAAGACTTTTCAAGTCAAGAACCAGTCTAAAGTTTGTATCATTTGAAAGGGCTGTTTATCAGAATTTCACTGAGGTGAAGTTGTAGTTAAATGAAAGTATTTCTTCATGGTGAAATCTTATTGATCACAGCCACACATCTCCAATGATTTTATGAGAGCCCAAATCATCTTCCTTGAAAACAAAGTTAAAATCAATTTATTCAATGATGGACATGTTTCTGAGCATTCAAGGGTAAATTAAAATCTTGACACATTTTGTATTAGTGAAGAAATCTTGTGTTTTTAAATCAATGAAAGAAAAACTACTTCTTTGATGCAACATGTTCTCTACTGGTACAATTTGTAGGATGAAACTGAAGTCATGGTCTGGTGAGTTTTCAAATTAATAAGCAATTCTGCTGATGAGGACATGCATAAGGAATGCAGCTCCAACTATGGGCCATCTGATACATGGAAACTTTATAAATGTATTTCATTTGCACAGCCTCACAGAACTAGCGTGCTATATAGTCTCTAATGTTTAGGCCTCATAGGCTACTAGTGTTAAAGCATTTGTTTTTTAGCAACTACAACATTGCTTGCAAGTACCCCCATTTCTGTTCCAAAGAAACAGCGCTATTAGGGCTAAGTTATGAATCAAATTATCCTACAAGATAGGCTCATGCATTTTAGAGAAAAAAAAATTTTTTTTTTGTTTTTTAGAGACAGAGTCTCAGGCTGTCACCCTGGGTAGAGTGCTGTGGTGTCACAGCTCATAGCAACCTCAAACTCTGGGGCTTAAGCGATTCCCTTGCCTCAGCCTCCCAAGTAGCTGGGACTACAGGCACCTGCCTGGCTATTTTTTTGTTGCAGTTGTCATTATTGTTTAGCAAGCTTGGGCTAGGATTGAACCCACCAGCCTCCATGCATGTGACCAGTGCCCTACCTACTAAGGCACAGGCACCACCCAGAAAAAAAAAATCTTATTCAGCCATATTTCTGATTTGTGTAGACAGAACAAAGTAGATATTTTTTTTGGGGGGGGGCAGTTTTCGGCCGGGGCTGGGTTTGAACCTACCACCTCTGGCATATGGTGCTGCAGGTGCCCTACTCCTTTGAGCCACAGGTGCTGCCCTAAAGTAGAGATTTTTGAATTTGATCTTTGTTTTTTTTTTTCAGGTCATTTAGATATTTTTGACTTTGGATATCTAAAGTGGTTTTCAAAAACCCTTGATTTTTCTACTAAAACTAGAAATCTGTCTCATTGCACTTATGTCCCTGGCTAAGGAGTTAGGGGAGTAAAGCCAATAGAGACAATCTTTGGACATTGTCCCACAACTGAGGAAGGCCTCTGGGGAAGGCAGATGACTAAGTTATGCCTCAACCAGTGACCAAAGCCAAAGGTCAAAGACATTGCCTTTACTTCTGCAGTTCTCCCCATTCACACCAAACCCATTGTATGTATTTAAAAAATGCTTGTTGGCATTAGTCTGTATAACTCATTCCCTGCATATTCTGCACTCCTTGGAGATGACAGTGACAGCTAACTTCTTTTGTGTGCTTATTCTGTGCTTGGTGCTCCGAGGGCTTTACAGGCATTTTTCATTTAATCCCCCCAATAGCACTGGAGAGGTGAATGCTATTCTTTCAGGACAAGAAAATCATGCCCTACAAGACTAAATAATGTGCCCGAAGTCTATGAACATTAGTATGTACCAGTGACAGTAGGAAGTCTCAGACATCTGGAGCCTATGCTCGGAGCCGATGCTCAGAACCACTGCTCTATATTGTGTCTGATGGGCAGCCCAGATGAAAAAAGGTCTATACACTAAGTACAGAAGGAAGAGGAAGGAAGGGAGGAGAAGAAGATGAGAAGGAGGAGGAGATACCCATGTCAATGAAGAGGAGAATGTGAGAGAGAAAGGATAAAAACTGAAACATGGCCAAGCTTTTCCTTTCAAGGTCAGCAGATCATGTCCTGTCATAACTTCCTTTAAGAAACCATGAGGATAGCCATTACACAGTGACTGCCTCCGTGCAGAAGCCATTTCATCATTTTCTGAGCCTTTCATGTTTGCCCAATTAGGCTGTGATGGAGAAGGCTCCCTAGGCCCAAACCTGCCAGGCTAAAGTGATGTTCACAGATGATCCAAAATGATATTGTTCCTTGAACTTCAGCCACTCACTGTCCAGCTTTGTGCTGCTATGGGTCTGCTCACTGGTCAGCACAGGACCGTGGAGCCCTTGACAGCATATTTGATGCTACACTGGCATAAAATGCACCCCTGCTTGCAGGCAGGGCCACTGTTTATTGTTCCCAGCAGGCAGCAGCTGCTGGGGCTCCGATTTCCACATCTTTTTTTCTAAAGCTCCCTTGCAACCCCAGCTTGAGAGATTCTGTGCTGATGTCAGCCTGTGTGGACACTTTATCCTTATGGTACTTACAGACTAAAGAGCGAGCATGCCAGCACAGCTTCAAATCCACTTATAGGGGAAATAACACAGAAACCAACTCAGGCATGGATTTATACACACATTTAAAAAATTTAAGGGTCCTCAAG
This sequence comes from Galagoides demidoff, assembly GCA_963574575.1. NCBI lineage: Eukaryota > Metazoa > Chordata > Mammalia > Primates > Galagidae > Galagoides > Galagoides demidoff. The sequence goes on along the minus strand of CAUYQV010167698.1, from coordinate 3,270 downwards.
CTCATGAGTCTCTCCATGACTTTTATTGACTCAGGAAAGACAGAGAAGCCACAAAGCCAAAACTTCTCTCCCCCTCCAGACAATCATGCCAGGTCACCTCAGGATGGGCTTATAGACTATTTTCTCTAAAACAAATAGTTCCCAGACTTTTAATTTCATGGAATGGCAAAATGGCCAAAAGTATTATGAGAACTAATCTAGTACCAGCTATTTATTTTGCCTGGTAAAAACATTAAAATAAGCCCCTATCTTTTATTTGCCTTTATATTCTATTAAAAAGGATATCTTAATACCAAAAAAGATTAAGTTCAAGACTGTCTTAATACTAAAATGTTATTAAGTCAAAGGACATACCCAGCATAAGAGACAGTCATTCCTGTCCTGTGTAAATATTACATTTCTTATTTGATTATTTTTGTCACATACCAATACCACAGCCCAGCTTTAGGATACCACTGCTCTAAACCACTCTAACCCACTCAGATCTGTTTATCTCTCAGGATCTTGAGAGGTCAGAAAAAATTCCAATTTGAATAAATGGATGGGATAAATCCAGGGACTATTTCAAGCATAACATAACATATTTATCCATGCAGTGGCCCAAGCCTCTATAACACAAAGAGCCCAAACAGAGGTGGATGTGAATCCATGTGCCCTGCACAAGCTACTTGCGATGTGACCTTGGCAAGTAACATGACTTCCCTGGAACTCTGTTTTTCTCATTTGTAAAATAAACTGAATAGTGCCTACCTTGAAGGAAAATGAGAAAATGAATTAAAGTGCTTGGCCCAATGACCAGCTCACAGTAAGGGGCTTCCTCCTCTGCCTCAGGAGTACACCTGCCTGCAGAGATGCATCTTGCACTGATAGTCCCATCAGGTGCTCATGGAAGGGCCAGAAGAGTTAGCAAAGCAATGAAGATAAGGAAGAACCCAGTGGTGGGAGCAAAGATTTGGTGGGAGCTCACTCCTTGGGCAAGAGCCTATGGGGGTCATACTCCTGCCCCAGCTATCCACATGGCCCTTGGCCACAGTGTTTAAAGAGAAGAACTTTCTCGCTGCTTCAGCCTACATGAAGTGAATGAATCCCCTAAGCCATTTAAATTTGATTCCAGGTTTCCTCTCACTCCCTCACCTAACTGGCTGGTCTCAGCCCTCGTATGGATCTATTGCTGTTCCTCACCACCACTCCTCCTGTTTCTTCCTGTCCTCCCCACTCAGCTGAGATCCTACAGTCTGTTGTTGTCATGATTCCAGGGCATTACCTCCCCCCCATCCTTGCCCTTCTCTCCTGCTATGATCCTCTCTCAGCAAAACCTAACCATTATTAAATATAATCTCTGTCAACTCTGAACCTTCATCTGCATGATAAATACATCTGGAAAAAACATTCAATCTCGACATGATCCCACTTGAACTTCATGGCCCCTAACATCAAGTATAAGGTGACCAGATTTTAACATTGGTAAAGCGGAACATCATTGACGGGGGGCGGGGCAGGGTCGGGGCAGAGTTGGGGTCTGACAATGCAAACTTTGATAATCACTTCTCAACAATTATTACAGTTTAACATTAGAAAATTAACAAAAATAATATAAAACTCATATCCTGGCGAAATAGTCACATGGTAGCTGAAAACCATATATTCCCTTACTGTTCTCCCTCCTGTTCATGCATTCCTTCCAAAAATTGGGACTTTTAAAAAATGCCACAGGATGTGGGACAAATTGTTCAAAATCAGGACTGCCCTGCCAAAAGTGGGACGTCTGGTCATCCTACTCAAGTAGCCCGTTAGTGCTACTCAGAGACACTGTTACTGTTTCCTGGCCCATCACCTGCCCACTGCCCTGGACAAACATCTCCTTCTCACCCCTGGATCTTCCCATGCCCTCTCTCCCTCTCCTGACAACCATCCATCTCACCATCAGACCATTCCATGCTCTCTCTTCTCCTGACAGCCTCACACCTGTCAGGTGTGCTATCCCCTCTGCTCTCCTCTTCTTCCCTCCCCTTCCCTTCCTCAGACCTCCAACCTCGCCCTGCCCCATGTTTACTCTCAGGTAAAGATCTTCCTTCTATTACATAGAGAGGAAACCAGAAGAGAATACCCACATATTTCCACCACATCTGCTTTTCTGTGCCAATGGCCAAGTACTCTGCCTTTTCTCCTGCTCTTATGGGTGAACCATTTGCCCTTTAGTTAGCAGATGAGGCTCTGGGGATCCTATGAAGTGTGTGGTCTAATGAGAAGACAGGCCAACCCAAGAAAATCACAATGATTTATTAATTATTATAATAAGATATTATAATAATTTTAATGATAAGATTCATGATTCATGAAGGACAAATCTACAGAGCAAATGGAGCCCAAAATACTGGGTTCTACCCAGAGGGAGGACCAGGGCAGGCTTTGCATTTGTGTTGATCTAAAGGAGAAGTAACCATGCTGGGAATAGGCACCCCTGGATGATGAGAAAGCAAAGAAGGAAAAGCTCTGCTGGAGGAAAGCCTAATTATTAAAACCACATAGCCTTAGACATTGCCCACCACTAGATATCAAGAGCTACAAAATAATAAACTACCCAGACAGTGATAACTTAGTGAAAATGAAACCACCAGTTGATGGTGAATATCACCCTATGGTATTCTCCTTGCTTCAAGTTGTTTGTAACCAGCATGGAGCCCAATGATGGCTAGAGAATTCACCTACAGATGGAATACCAGGGACATCAGAGGATGGTATGGACAGCAAGTGGCATCTGGGTTTTGGTTTTAGTCTCTGTCCTACTGTTAACCAGATGAAGCTCTCTGGTTTATCCCCTCTCCATGGCCTTGTCTGTAAAGGAAAGGATTTGGGTTATGTTATTTCTATGTTCTTTCAAAAATTGAACACTCTGAATGCCCACAGAATACATTTGAGTTTTTAAATGATGTGAACAAAAGGAGAAGACTCAGGTCTTTGTATTAGAAGGTGAAACAGGTTTCTAATCTCAGCAACAGCCACCCAGCTGCGCAGCCTGGCAACTCTTTTGAGCTCCTTGTTCCAAAGTGCTGTATCATTCTCAGAAATATCTCTGATGTGCATGGCCCTGAAAGTCTTGCAAGATCTTTAAACAAGGCTCGGCGCCTGTGGCTCAATCGGCTAAGACACCAGCCACGTACACCTAAGGTGGCGGGTTCAAATTCCCAGCCCGGGCCCGCCAAACAACAAAGATGGCTGCAACCAAAAAATGGCCGGGCGTTGTGGCGGGCACCTGTGGTCCCAGCTACT
>CAUYQV010167694.1:0-13017 GCA_963574575.1 Galagoides demidoff | reverse complement strand
ATATGTACACCATGGAATATTATGCAGCCTTAAAGAAAGATGGAGACTTTACCTCTTATATGTTTACATGGATGGAGCTGGAACATATTCTTCTTAGCAAAGTATCTCAAGAATGGAAGAAAAAGTATCCAATGTACTCAGCCCTACTATGAAACTAATTTATAGCTTTCATATGAATGTACTCAATTATACCAAATTATACTCCAAGAATATGGGGAAAGGAAGGAGAGGGGAGGGAGGAAGATGGGTGGAGGGTGATTGGTGGGACCACATCTATGGTGCATCTTACAAAGGTACATGTGAAACTCACTAAATGTAGAATATAAATGTCTGAACACAATAACTAAGAAAATGCCATGAAGGCTATGTTGACCAGTTTGATGAAAATTTAAAACCAGCACATTGTACCCCATGAATGCATTAATATACACCGTGATGATTTAATTTTAAAGAAGAGTTACATTATCCCCCTTTGCAGATATGATCTTAAATATAGAAAACTCTAAAGACTGTCCAAAAAAATCTCTTTAAACTAATAAACAACTTCAATTAAGTTTCAGGACACAAGACCAACACGCAATCATCAGTTACATATCCATATGCTAACGAACTATTTCATCAGTTGTATGTCTATATGTTAATGAACTATTTGAGAAAGCAATTAAGAAAATCCATCCCACTTATAATAGCACGTAAAACAATAAAATACTTAGAAGTAAATTTAAGCAAGGAAGTAAAAGACCTGGACATTGAAAATTATAGAACATTGCTGGAAAAAACTAAAAGAACTACAATGATGAGACACACACAGTACTATCATAAATGTAGACAAGGAGAATAATGACACAGACTAGGGCACCCAGAAATAAACACATATTTATGGTAAATTGATTTCAATAAAAATCACATAATGGGGAAGGGTTGTCTCTGTGATAAATAGAGTTGGGACAACTGGATATCCACATGCAGAATAGTGAAATTAGACCCTTATCTCACACCATACACAAAAATCAACTCAAAATGGATTAAAGCCTTAAACATAAGATCTGAAAATGTAAAACTACCAGAAGAAAACATGTAGAAAAACTCTATGACATTGATTTTGGCCAGGACTTTTTGGATATAACACCAAAAGCAGAAGCAGTAAAATCAAAGATAAACAAAATTTCTACCCAGTGAATGAAAACACTCAGCAGAAGGAAAGGCAAGTGTAGAATGGGAAAAAATGTTTGCAAACCATATGTCTGATAAGGAAGTAACATCCAAAATAAATAAGTAACTCATGCCACTCAGTAACAGGAAAACAAATGACGTCATTTAAAAAATGGGACAAAGGACCGGAGTAGACATTTTCGCAAAGAGTGAGAAGATGGTGAGACAACCAGCAGGTATGTGAGAAGACGCTCAATATCACTCATCATCAGGGAAATGCAACTCTGATCCACGCTGAGTTACCGCCTCACACTTGCTAGGACAGCTGTTTCAGAGATAACGTGTTGGAGAAGATGCGGAGAAAATAAAACTCTTGCACACAGTGGGTGGAAAGGCAAATAGTAGGACCACTATGGAAAACAGCAAGGAATTTCCTCAAAACTTTAAAATTAGAACTACCACAGACTTCAGAAATCCATTATTGAGTACTTATCTAAAGGAAATGGAATCTACATGTCAAAAAGATGTCTGTATTTCCACACCGACTGCAGCGTCATTCACAACAGCCAGGGATGGGCTCAGTCTGTGTGTTCTCAAACAAAGGAATGGACAAAGAAAATTCTCTCTCTCTCTCTCTCAACAGTGTAATACTATTTGCCCTTTACAAAAGGGAAATGCTGTCGTTTATGACAAAAATGGATGAACCCAAATAACATTATGTCAAGTGAAATAAGCCAGGCAGAGAAAGACAAGCGCAGCGGGACTTTGCTTATGTGGGGATCTGAAACAGTTCCACTGGTAGAAACAGCAGCAGGGGGTTACCAGGAGCAGAGGGGGCAGGACACAGGGAGATGCCCAAGGGGCACACAGCTTCATTTACAGGATGAAGTTCTACAGACATAACGTGGCACGTGAGGACTGTGGTTCACCATAATGTATTGGGCCTTGGAGATACAATTTTTATTGGCAGTTATATCTCAATAAAACTGAAAACAATCAGTGGACAATAAAATGTTTAGATTTTAGTCATGCTATCTGTATCATCGCCACACTGGCTTTGTTTATGATTGCATATTAAACATACAATATATAAATCTCTGCGTGTGCAGTAAAAATTTCATCGATTTTCCAAAATACTTTTTTAAGAACAATACGTAGAAGAGGTAGCAAAGTAAAAAATAACAAAAAATACAGGTTGTACCTCAGCTCTGAAAATAAAAAATCCTAGCGGGCCATACGTTGGCATATTAAATGTGTTTTATTCACTTTTAACGAACATAGAGGTATTTGCTCATTAAATTATTGACTGATCCAGAGTAGTAGGACAGATACTCTGTTGTGTCATTTTAAAATAAAAATAAAGAAGGAGAAAAGTGAGAGGTATACCAGCAGTTCATCTTTAGCCTGACTTTAAGGTAATTACATATAGTTGTGTTAAAGTGTATTGAAATTGGAAGCCCTGAGCATCAACATTTAAACTTGATTGAAATGGCATGGCCACAGCATAACGGCATAATCTGTTAGCTGAAGGTAAGAATGCGGTAATTAACATGGATTCCTGAGCCGGGCATGTGCTGCCTTCCACAGTATGCAGGGGGCCCCCATCACCCACACTCAGCTCCTTGGACCAATTCTCTGCCTTGGTCAAATCCTTATTTTTCCTGCCCTTGTCATACACTTTCTGACCGTCTACCACTCACTGCACTTGGAAGGATGCTGACTTTCTCTTAAAAATTCTCTGTAACTCTCCAAATCATACCCATCCTCTAATTATTCTACGCTATTATTTTATAAAGATGATACTGTAATTTTTATTTCTGTAGTTGAATGAGATCAGAAAAAGTTCAAACCAAAAGGAAAGCTAGACAATTCTAGAAGAATTTTTGTAGCCACTGAGTCATAACTTCAGTGTCTAGTTTTATTCGTAACTAAATTATTCAAATTACAAAATAGTCATTGTATATGCTTTTTATCAGATTGTGTGTCTATAATGCATACAGTGATTTTTAAAATATATATATCAGTTTTCTTTCCGATCCCCAACAACTAAATACGCAGGTAATTTGTAATCTACCTAGGGCAGAAAGCATTTCCTATTGAATACATTACTTGCCTGTGAGCTGAACAGATCATCCTGAGTCTATCTTTCCTGTCCATTCATGTTATTCCACCGCTTAATCCATCCTCTCTTGCTGGGATCATACCCGCGGCTTTCTAACTAATCTCTCTGCTTCCTGCTTTCTACATGAATTCCTTCTTCACAGGCCCAGGGAGTGACGTTTTTTAAACATACAAATTGCCTACTTAAAACGCTATGGTGCTCACTCATTTCCTAAAGACAAAGCCTCAAGTCAATGACACGGCCTACAGCACTCTCTATTGTAAAAGCTTTGTCTCTGAGTCAGGTGAGTGCTTCTTTCACCTTCACATGGGAATTTGGTCCTACTGTTCCTTTCAAAAGCTTCCAGCCCTCTGAACCCACTTTGTTTTTTTAAGCTTCTACAGACTCTGCTGTCCCTCTCTCCTCCACCCCATCTCCTACACACGACTGAATGGTTCTTATTTCCTTGATAAGTGCCTACGTCTTTCAAGTGCCTTCTCAAACACGTCCTCCTCCGTAAGGACTTTTCAGACACTCTCAAGTCTATCCTTTTCTGGCATCAACTTTTTACACATCTGTATTGCAAGCTAGCACCTAGGAAGTCGGGGCATTTGCGGTGTGTCTGCTCCCAGTGGGATCAGGCCTCTGATAGATCTATAAAAGTTTTTTGACTAAATAAACAGAATTGTGCCCAACAGACATTTTTTATTTTTGGTTTGATTACTTGCAGGTAGATTTGGGGGCCTATGTCAATAACTCATGAAATTGAGCATGAAGAGAAAGTTATAAATTTTTCTAACCATGGAGAACAGAGATTTTTCTGTAATTGAAGAAAAACTAAGACCCAATTAGATATCGCAACATATTATTGTATGCACCAGTTTTTTTACATGCCCTATAAATCATGAATGAATAGAGAACACTCAAAAAAGATATTAAAGATATAAAGAAGTCTTCTGTCTTATTGAATTTTTCAAGTCAATACTTCCATGTTAAGATGTAATATTTCTCCATTTTAGAAACTACCCTAGCCCTGGAGACATTGATCTGTGCCATCTTCTTCAAGCAGGAAACAAAGAAGATCTTTCTACTTGATTCAGTGTGGTATAGCCAACCATAGCAAGGAAAAACATAGAACTAAATTCAGAAGATTACATACATAACTCAGAACACAATCATGTTGCCCAAACATTTTCATACTTTAAAAAAACTTCCTCTTATAAGTAATAAAAAGAGCTGTTGGCTTTTGTTAACACTAATCCTTTTTGAGCTAATGATAAAGTTCCCCCCTCCCTCCACTAGCTTACTTTGAGAAAAATTCTGCTGACTGTTTTGGATATCAACAAAACACATGTTCATCATCATGTGGGGAAGAGAAGCGTGAGAGGGCATCTGGCACAGCTGCCAGCCCTTCATGCTGTGGACCTTGGGAATATCTGTTGGATGTTTGAGGATGCAATGAAGTAGCATGCACAAGCAGAAACTACTATACATAACCATTTTTCCTCTCCCTCCCCCCTTGGATTCACTTTAAGTAGCATTCACTATAATCGACTAAAACACCCAGATAAAATAATTCTGAAGGCTGTCGTATGCCTCACCAGGCAGTACAATCAGAAAACTATTTTCATCAACTCTTGATGTAATAGTAGTCTTTACTGAAAATCGCTACGGAGGTAAGGGGAAAAGATGACTTTCAATAAATTCTTACTTATTTGGAATAGATTCACTACAATAGGAAGATCTAATAACAGGAATAATAGACCAGGGCAGCTAGGTCCCTCGGGGGACATAACCTGCGGAATCTTAAGCAAGTTGCAACATTGGTGTGATACGGCAGAAATGTCTTCGAATAAAATTTATAAAAATATAACCTTAAAAAACTAATCAGTGATCTAACTCTATTTTATTAAAATGGCTCTTGCAATTATCCCTGAGATTTCTAACAAAAACGGAAGCCCGTGGGGGTGTCGTGCCTTCCAGAGTTAATTATATCAGCAATTTCTCCAAGTGGAAAGTATTTCCCAGGGTGGAATTTTGAGAGTCCTTGGATAGACTGAGTGCCTGAGTCATTTTTAGGAAGCCGCTATCTCTGCTGAACATTATCTTTGAGTATCCTACCTCTGAATAGTAATATTTGGCAAAAAAAAAAAAAATTCAGCTTGATTTCTACCGAATGTTCACCATATTAAAATACATATGAATACAGCGCACCCATACAGCTGTGTGCAACTCAACATAGTTTTACACTGTAAATTGCACGCTAACTTGGTGGACATCCTGCATTAATTAATTTTCTAATGCATTTATTTTAATTGCCCTAGGCAGGCTTGTGAATTCATTTATTCTTTTCTATATAATGTAATGCATACTTAGACACTCCAAAAAAACCAAATTTCCAAATGATTTACTTTGGGGAAAAGATGGCAAAATGACTAACAAAGTATATTTTTCTCCAGCTTATATCATCAAGATTAAGCACAATAAAGTATTATGGATACTCCATTCATTTATGAGGTTGTCCAGCTCACGTTTTCTGAGCATGGATTATATTAAGTGCAAGGTGACATAGGCTGATTAACAGAGAATAAATTTCTTGTACAGGAGAATACCAACCAGTGTGTTTCCAAGCAGGAATACTCATGTCCCTTAGCCACAGGAGTTCTTACCAGCATCAAACTTCAAAACAAATAACCTCAAGGTCTCTTGATGAACATAGAATCTGAGAAAAGAAAATTAGATTGTCTTCAGCGATATTTCTTCCTGTCTACAGGAGAGCCTGATGAACTATCTCTTCTTCACAACAAAATAGATTTCCCTTCAGATTTAAATATCTGTGTCTGCCAGATATATTCTCTTTTTCTGGGCTATGTTACCTAAATTCTTACAAATTCTTTCTATTTACTTTTCTATTATGGATTAATGCTTACCACATCATTACTTCTGGAGACAAGATTACAACACAATTGAATGACTTTCATCTTTCCCCAGCCTGGGGATACATTCTGATCCTTTTGATTGGATTGGTATATCCTAAGCCTCCAATGACAGTGGCACTTACCAAGACATCTTTTTCTAAGTTAGACTATTTCTTAAAATTGCTAAGTTGTCTATTTTACGAGGGATTGTACTTGCTTGATACTACTTGTATTATAATTGTGTAACCTTATCCAAATCCTCAGAGTACCTTGATGATTTCTACATGGGAGCAGAGGTTTTTGAAGTTATATCAAACATTTGGATTTTATCAAAAAGGTGACTTTAAAAATGAATAAAACAAGATGTAAAGGTATAGTGAGATAAAATGAACAAGATCCAATGTTTGACGGTACAACACGGTAACCACAGTCATTCATAAGGTACCGTATACTTTAAAATAACTAAAACAGTAGACTTGGAGTGGTCTTAATGTAAAAGACCGTATGTTACACGTAGCATAAGTATTCTGTTGGGAGTGTTCCCAACAGAAAGAAATAAGTGTTTGAGGTAATCCAATCACCCTGATTATTATGCATTATATGTCTATTTCAAAACATAGCATATACCCACAAATATACACAACTATTAAGTACCCATAATTAAAAATTAAAAATAATGAATAAAGCACAACATACTAACACATGCTACAATATCCATGAATGCCAAAAATATTAAGTGAAAGCAGCAGTTATGTATTTATATGAACTAGCCAGAATATGCAAACCCAGAGCGCCAAAGGCAGATCAGTGGTGGCCAGTGGTTGAGATGTGGGGACAGAAAGTAACGCTTAATGAGTATAAAATTTAAGGGAATGAAATATTTTAAACTAGATGGAAATGGTAGTTGCCCAATGTTATTAATATACTAATGACACTGAAGTGTTCCCTTTAAATAGCTAATTTTCTGTTACAGGAATTTCACCTAAATAAAAAAAGTCTTTAAAATTGTGCTAGAGGATTAAAACAGAATAATATACGCAACATTATATACAAGGGTAACAGCAACAAAAATAAATAAAATTACATATTTCACATGCCATATGTGCATCCAGTGTGTATGCCCACACTCAAAAATCAGACCGCGTTCCTCAGTTAGTGTTGAGAAAAGACAGTCACGATATGCTGAAGTGATACAATTGGCTACTTGACCCAGATGGACTGTCTGCTAGAAAAGAAGGATGTGGCATCAAGAAGGACTAGGGATAGAGAATTAATTTGTTTTGACACATGTTGGTTTTGGAGGATTACAGATAGGCAAACAAAGTGAAGTAGATAATTAATTAGAAAGTTAAGTTTAGAGTTTCTAAAGCTCATGATAATAGCTAAAATTAGCAAGATAAAGGATTCAAGAGCAAGTAAATGACAGAAGGGTCTCTTTAAGTAACTTAAGTACTCCCACAAAAAGTATAGGAAGAGGGAAAAAAGAAAAAAAACTACCTCCCCAAAACACAAGTTTTGGAAAACTTGTAAAAAAAAAAAATAACGAAAGACAACTCAGAAAAATGAGCTGAGAATGTGTATAGAACTATTTATAAAATCTAATCAATAATCTTTGGATACCTATTTGTTCCCAGGTGCAGTGACACAAGAGGAAACACTTTTGTTCATTCAGTTAAAGGAGTTATCTCATTTGGTTCAATGCTGTATTCCAAGAGTGTAACAGGATGTGTATTTTGTGTTAGTGTCTCCAGGGTGATGAGCTCATGCAGTTGAAGCATTTGAGGAAACAGCTCCACAAAGGAGTATTTCTTTCTATACACTTTTGTGTAGGCTTCCTTAATATGTCATTAAAACTCACCAAGTGATAATTTCCTAAAAGTTAGCTGTAGGGTAAAAACCTTGTCAATGAACTTCTGATACTCTTTTATATTAAACCTATCTCTACATCTAACTCTAAATAGATAATTTGCCCATGAGTGAATTTGTAACAATGTATTTGGAAGATATTAGCTCATTGTATAGCATAAAAATAAACACATCCATTGACATTGCTGATTTATCAGAAAGGTTTTAAGTATAGGGAAGCAGTCAATTCTACATTAAAGAAATCGAGTTACCTCACCTCCTAACTTCCACTCAACAGCTCACATTTTCCCATTGGAAACAAATATTTCCAGTTGTTTATCTTTAGTGTAAGGCCACTGTATTTATGTTTGTGAAAATCTCTGCTGATTAGCTAGATCTAATTACTTGTTCTTTTAAGCAAAAACTTTCAACAATGTGAATAGTTCAACTTCTAACCCAAACAAGTACATGAGTTCTTTTTCTCAAGAAAAAGACCTTATGTTACACGTAGCATAAGTATTCTATGCATATTTGCCACGGTCATCTCTCAGGATATTTGGTAAGATCAAAGCATTTTGCTGCTTTATCAAGATCAAGACTGTTCTGAGCATGTTACCCAAAATTCATATGTTGAAACTTAATCGCCAATGTAACAGTATTAAGGAGTAGGACTGTTAGGAGGTGATCAAATCATGAGGGTGGCCTTCTTCTGAATGGGTTTAGAGACTTAATAAAAGAGGTTAAAGGAACTGCCCTGGTGTCCTTCCATCCATCCCACCAGATGTGCTCCTTTGCCCCTTTCTCTGTGTGTGGGTGAAAGGGAGCCGCCATCTTGGATGTAGCCCTCTCCCACCCTGTGAGACACTGACTTTGCTGGTGCCTTTGCCTTGCACTTCCCAACCTACAGAACCGTCAGAAGTGTCTCTTATTTATAAACTACCTAGTCGAGAGTATTTTGTTACAGCAGCAGGAGCAGATGGGGACATTCTTAGGTGACACTGGCATCTTGTTTACTTTCAGCACAAGTGCAGGGGTGAAGCTACAATGACTCTTGGTGCCACTGCCTTGTTCGATCGAAGGCACCATCAGTTTTACACACAACATTATGGCAAATATCCACATAGCAAAAAGGCAAAATATATCTTAATGTTATTATGAAAATAATTTTTACCTTACAGACCCCTGAAAACATCTCAGTGATACCCAGTTGTCTAATGATTGCACTTTAAGGATGGCTATGGAAGAAAATGGAAAGAGAAGTTCAATACTGGTGGATTCTTTTTCTCAGTTAAAGATCTTTTGTGTTTTTTAACTTTTTTTTTTAAAGAGAGGCAGGCTTTTGCTGTTTGCCTCGACTAGAGTGATGAGGCATGATTATAGCTCACTGCTGCCTTGAACCTCTGGGCTCCAGCCATCCTCCTGGCCCTGAGTAGTGAGCACTGCAGATAGATGCACACCACTATATCTGGCTAATTATTATTATTTTTCTGATTTTTGTAGAGGCTGAGTCTAGCTAAGTTGCCCAGGCTAGTCTTGAACTCTTGGACTCAAGCAATCTTCCTACCTCTACCTCACCAAAGCTCTGAGATTACAGGCATGGGCCACTGTGCCCAGCCTACAGTTAAAATTCTTTTATCTGCTACAAGTAATGGTGTATGGATTAAAATGTTGGCATGTTTTCCTAAATAACTGTGTGAATAATAAGAAAAAGAATTAAATAGGGCTTTGGAATATAAATCTAATTCATATACCAAAGCATTAAGAGAAGTGGGAAACCAAAAATTGGTAGTACCATGAAATCTAAGTTGAAGGATTTACAATAAAAAAATATATATATATACAGAGGTGGATAATCAAAGGGAAAGTGAGAGTGTGTCATGAGGGAGAGGACATTGAAAGTAGATTTTTAAAATAAAAAGTGCACACATATTATAAAACAATTTTAAATTCATGTACCCAGACCAAACACCAGACACTTGCCCACAGCTACATATGCCATCTTTGTACCGTGGCGACATGACACACAGACCTATAAATTATGAAGCTAATATATCTGAGATGCTTATAAAGTATGTTCAGATATGTAAAACTCTATTGTGGGAAAAATTGCAGATTATTTTGAAAAACTACTAAGTCACATTGCCCTTACTAAATCCACAAAAACCGTTATCAAACAGAGACTTATTCTAAGTTATGTGGGGTGGTAGCCACAGTTACTGCTATAATTAGAAAATTATAATTTTTATCTTCTAAGATTATAGAAAGAGTATGACTATATTTTATCCCATTATTTCACAATTTACCACTAGTGTTCAACCAGGTGAAATCAGGCAACTGCCACATTTGTCTGCGAGGCTGTGGAAATTTTCATGAATATTCAATCACTGAAAAACTCCCACTGGGGTGTAGAAAGTTTAATTTTCAAGGTCATTAGAAAGAAGGTACAATCTCAGCATCACAAATGTGTCTCTGACTTTTTTCTTCTTTTCTATAAACTTTATAATTTAATGTATTTCCACCAGAGATGACTATTTTCTGATGTTTTGCAGTGTATAAAATAATCCTCAGGCTAATATCCAATATAGGCCAATTCTTGACAATTATAATTTTGAATAACAGAGTAGATGTGTTTACAGTATCATTCGTTTTCAGTAAAAGTAATCATTCTAACTCTTTAATAATTGCCTGAAATTCACTTCATCAGCAAAAGTAGACTTGCTCTTAATAAAATTGTTACTTGCATTTGACGGCAAATCAAAGATGGCTATAAATCCTCACTTTATAATTAAAGGTGAAATCTAATTCCTCTAGCCTTGAGCCTGGGGGCTGGCCTCAGTGACTGGCATGACCAGTGGAATGTGGTAGAAGTGACATTTGACCTCAGAGGCTAAGTCAAGAGAACTGTGGCAGCTCTTTCCTTGTTCTGTTAGACGATTTGCCCTGGGAAACCAGCCACCATGCTGTGAAGACAAGAGACTCTTCCTTAAAAGCCCTGACTTTGGGGAGGAATTAGGCTTTACCAACCTAGTTCATGGCTCCAGATGAGCTTCCGGGCACCAGCGTACACCTTTGAGAGCCCCGTGAACCAGCTGCCCTCAACATGCGTCAGCTGGTCCAACCATCCCACCTATCAACCAGTGAAAATCCACCCGTCAGTCTCGTGTCAAGTCTCCCTTTCAGCAAAACATCTTTTGGTTTCCCAACATAAAATAAGTAACCTTTTGTGGTTCCTTATATCGTCCCTTTAATTATAATTACCTGTAAATATTATGTACAATAAAATAATCAGAGATAATATGCAATGTTTCAAAAGCATTCCCAGGCCATGAAACACCTTCTTGCCCTATACCTTCCCACTCATCAAATCAGTGGGCAGGAATCAGAGAGAAGGCTGAGACTACTGAGAACATAGGTCTGATATCCCAACTTTCAACCTGGAAAATTTTTAAATTCATAATGAAAAATTGCCATTAAAGTAATTGAATGAAAAGTGTTTAAAGTCTTTTACTTCTATAAACATATCAAGAGCCAGTCAACAAGGAGGCTTTGTTATAAGCCCAAAGAAGAGTTCATCTTACCCAGTGTAGGAGGAAGAAAATAGACCAGGGGAAGAAAAATGTCAGAAGTGTGCGTGAGGATTCCCTTCTCCAAGGGAAATGAAATCGGCCTGAGGAAGAAGAAAGTTTTAGATATGTTGAAAAATAGCCAAAAGCAGAAGGAATTTTTCTCTCGCCTTCACGGTTTAACTTTGACTGCTAAGCTAGATGGTTTTAGGTGAACCCCAGCATATGAATGATGGCATCATGACATGGCGAGGTGGGGGCACAGGAAAAGAGAAGGTCAAAAAACATGAGAAGCAAGACAGAGACTCCGCCAACTCTCAAAGGTCTTAAAGGAACTCGGAAGCTATCCCATACTCCATAGATAAAACAGAATGTCAAAATCCCTTTGGGAGACACCACAGAGAATGTGATAAACCCTGGTGTAACTGTTCTATTATAGTTTTAAGAAAGACCGATCAGCAGGTGTGCAGATATAGGATGTCTAATGTGCCAACTGAATCCCCAGCCAAATTATCATGGACGAGTCAGTCGTCTGAAGAAGACCCTTAAGCTTTGCAAGTTTCCCAGAAAACTAAAGATAGATTTAGCAGCCACACCTGATAATGTGTGATCAATGTGATGGATCTAGGAACTAGACCAGACCAGCTCAGCAGGTATGAGTGAAGAGGCAGCAGATAGCAGTTGGTTTCAAAGCTCTTTCTTCTGTTTCTGGGAAAATCAGAAAGCCCCATTCTCTACTCCAGTAACCATCTTAGAAAGCAATAGAGGAAGAAATTGAAAAGAATGAACATTTACTGAAAATAGAATGAGTCAACCTCCCAAAACATTTAAACAAAAGTTGCAGAGATAACCCTTGCCAGTTTAAAATATCTTTATGACAACTCAAGAGGATGGGTTCATGAAGTTTAGAAAAGTCATAGAAAAGACCATCTAAGCGTAATGGATAACTGTGCTCATCCCTACATTTTTTTATTCTGGCTCTCCAGCCCAAATTAAGCTCCATTGGCATGAACTAAGTATATTTCATCAACATTATATACCCAGCACGTATTGGAGGATCTAGCATGCATGGGGTAGGGGTGGGAGGATCAGAGTTAAAGGAGATGTGAAAACAGAAGAGGTTGAACTGATATACTTTTAAAACAGAGGAACTCGTGAGAGGAAAAAATGCAAATGACCTCTAGAAGCTGAAAAAGAAAAGAAACCAGTTCTCTGTAGGGTTTCCAGAACCAACACGATTCTGTCAATACCTTGATTCTATCCCTTAAGACCCCTTTTGGATTCTGACCTTCAGATCTTTTTTTTCTTTTTGAGACGGAGCCTCAAGCTATCCCCCTGGGTAGAGTGCCATGGCATCACAGCTCATAGCAACCTCCAACTCCTGGGCTCAAGCGAGTCTCCTGCCTCTGCCTCCCAAGTAGCTGGGACCACAGGCGCC